>CAUYQU010069594.1:0-21649 GCA_963574635.1 Cheracebus regulus
AGTGACCACATAACTGGAAGTAAATCACTCCCCAGCAATTGCATAGCATTTCACAGGTTTAAATAAAATATTGGTTGGCTGCTTATTTGTTATTTTCATCCCCTATTCCTTCCTATCTCCATTGTTAAACACAATTATTGGCATAAAAGAGATTTTTAATACCCATTTTTAGACTGTATTCTAGCCTGGGCAATAAAACAAGAATCTCATTCTCTCTCCCTCTTTCTCTTCCTCTTTCTCTCTTTTTCTTTTTTTTCTTTCTTTTGCTGTTTCTTTCTGTCTCCTTTTCTCTCTTTTTCTAAAATCTCTTCCTCTCTCTTTCATTCTTTTTTTCTTTCTTTTGCTGTTTCTTTCTTTCTCCTTTTCTCTCTTTTTCTAAAATCTCTTCCTCTTTCTCTCTTTCATTCTTAAAAAAAATAAAATAAAATAAAATAAAAAATAAAAATATTTGAAAACAAATAGTTGTTATGACTGTCTCTCAGAGAACACAATAAAGTCTACAAGTACAACTAAAGCTTCCTTTTCTGGCTCTAGATTACATAACCCTCAGCTTATTCTTACCCTTGAGCTGCTGAAGGGAGTACTTTTTTTTTATGTGTTGATTTCCCTCCCTTCCATCTAGCAAAAGCAGGGCATTCAGACTGTTCTGACCCTGGGTGTGAATCCTGACTCTGACATTTACTTAACTGTGCAATCTGGACAAGTTAGTTCCTAACCTCTCTGGATCTCAGTTTCCTTGTCTGTAAAGTGCGGATATTGTTTGCCTTTCAGGCTTGTTAGAAGCATTGACTGAGTGCATAATGTGTGTAATCTGCCCAGCATGGTATCTGACATGAGAAGTTAGTCACTAAACACGGATGCAGGGCACAGCTATACAAGCTTATCACTGCAGGAGCAGAACTCCAGCCTGGGTGCATCTGCAAGGGTGCATGTGTTGGTGGTGGGGAAGGCTTCTTTTTAATTTTACAAAGGTCCCTTGAGTACCAGGAGTGACCTGTCAATAAACTATAGCTAAATTAGCAACAGAAAAGCTAACTTGCAACATTAAAGGGCTTAGATACACAGTCTCCTAAACACTATGAAGTTGTCAGTATTGACCTACAAAGTTGTATTGCTATCATGGTACAGTTTAAAATATGATTATTGATAAGTAATAGAAAAGTAGGCTGGACACGGTGGCTCACACCTGTAATCCCAGCGTTTTGGGAGGCTGAGGCGGGTGGATCACCTGAGGTCAGGAGTTCAAGATCAGCCTGGCCAACATGGTGAAACTCTGTCTCTACTAAAAATTAAAAAAAATTAGCCAGGATGGGGGTGGAATTACCCCTGTAATCCCAGCTACTCAGGAGGCTGAGGCAGAAGAATCACTTGAACCCAGGAGTTGGAGGTTGCAGTGAGCTGAGATGGCACCATTGCACTCCAGCCTGGGCCACAAGGGTGAAACTTCATGGAAAGGAAAGGAAAGAAGGAAAGGAGAGGAGAAGAGAGGAGAGGGGAGGGGAGGGGAGGGGAGAGGAAAGAGGAGAGGAGAGGGGAGGGGAGGGGAGGGGAGAGGAAAGAAGAGATAAGAGGGGAGGGGAGGGGAGGGGAGAGGAAAGAGGAGACGAGGAGAAAAGAAGGAAGGATTTGGATTAGTTGGGCATGGTGGCATGCACCTGTAGTCTCAGCAAGTCAGGAGGCTGAGGCAGGAGGACTGTTTAAGCCCCAGAAGTCAAGGATACAGATTGCGCCACGGCATTGCAGCCTGGGCAACAGAGACCCTGTCTCAAAAAAAAAAAAGGAAAATGTGGTCCCTGGTATTTTAGGGTTTACTGTCTTCAGGGAAATTCAAATAGCTACTCCCTTCATTAAGCACAACTTGGTAGCTATACATTACCTCTTACCCAAGTATTTCCACACACTCAGTCCATATGACTTTGTGAATCCTCAACATACCTCCTCAAGGTAGAAAAAGGTGCTACATCATTTCTTCTAGCAGGCTAACTTGAAAAGCAATGAGATATATTTTTGTCCACAGACAGGAAACATTCTATGCCTAATCTATGTTATTATGTAATAAATATTGCAGACAGATGCATTGTTTTCATATCTGAATTTGTTTGAAGATGTGTCTGTTTTCTGAACCCCGCAGTTGATCAAATCATACTCTGCCCTGAGCCTAATCCTTTGGTGCTCATTACCTCTCTTGATTCTGTTGTAAATTGACCCATGCACAAATTCACTGTGACAGCTGAACTAACAGAACTCTTGTAAGCACTGTTGTGATAGGCACACAAAGAAACTAAATACTAGGCAACATTACAGAAGGGATTATAACTAGAGCTAACATACCTGAAATTCACGTTATGGTGGAAGCTTTTCAACTCAGTTCATTACCCTAATCAGAAATGAAAAGTTTCTACCCAACAAAAAGAAAATCTTGTCAATGTTTCCTATGACTGTCATATTGGACATCCTAAAGACTTCACTGCCCTGTCTGCTGGGTTTTTGAGCAAATTTGTAAAGAAGGGGGTCCTGGTATTCTTCCTTGCTGCCACTATGTCTAGGTTCTTGGAGCTTTTGAGGCTTGGGAACCAAGAATGTAGCATAAGTCAACTCCAGGGGAGGGATCCACTCATCTTCCTTCTCATTTTCTCAGCTTTTGCCTCAATTCCATTCTATCCTTCATCCATCCATCCAATCAACATTTGTGGAGCAGGATGATTCTAGATGTTTTTGCCCTTTTCCCACATTGAAGCATGTACAAACACTGTCTTGTGCTCCACGGCACAAATACTAATCCCCAAGTGTGCATTCCATTAGCCGGTAGATGCAAACAGGGCACTCATTTTGTGGAAAGGCAAACTTAAGCTATATTTAATGTAACTGACATATAAAATCATCAGCCAAAAAATTCTTTGAGGGTAAATAAAAATCAGTAAGACCACTTTTCTTTTTTAATAAAAGCACCTGAATTTACATATCTAGAATTTGTTTTGACCATCACAAAGTAAATGCAATGAAGTCTGAAGACAAATTTAATGTTGAAATTTAAATATAGAGAAACAAGAACAGGCTAGGTGGCTCACGCCAGTAATCCCAATGCTTTAGGAGGCTGAGATGGGAGAATTGTTTGAGCCCAGGAGTTTGAGATGAGCCTGGGCAACATAGTGAGACCTCATCTCTACAAAAAGAAAAAGAGAGAGAGAAAGAGAAATAAGAGCATTTAATTAGAAATGTACTCTTGGAGCCAGGCATGGTGGCTAATGCCTGTAATCCCAACACTTTGGGAGGCCAAGGAGGGTAGATCACGAGATCAGAAGATTGAGACCATCCTGGCCAACATGGTGAAACCCTGTCTCTACTAAAAATACAAACACTAGCCAGGCTTGGTGGCGCATGCCTGTAATCCCAGTTACTCAGGAGGCTGAGGCAGGAGAATCGCTTGAACCCAGGAGGCGGAGGTTGCAGTGAGCCAAGATCACACCACTACACTGCAGCCTGGCAACAGAATGAGACTCCATTTCAAAATAAACAAAGAAGAAGTGCACTCTTGGAACAATTGTTGACCTCACATGGAGATGTGGACGTTTGCCTAAAGGGAAAGGCTGACATTTAAGAGCTACAGAGGCAAGTCTGTCATCAAACCATGACAAAGAGTTGTCTCCTTCAGATATACTTTCCCAATTTTATTTTCTTTAATCTCTTTTAGAGTCCTACAAGATAAACTCTTATTTCAAAAACATGATAGCACAAAATTTCACTTTTGAAATATTAACAGTATTCACCACTGGAAAAGACAGTTTCATTGATGGATAGTCATTATTAGCACAAGGGAATCCAATATTTGCATAGAAATCTAGTCTATAAAATCCCATCTCACTGAACAAGGAAAGGAGACAGAAAGGAAGATGATGTCTCCGTCTGTATAAATAATGACACTTCGCCAACCCAAACGGGCCTTGCCACCATGCTTCTCTGGGAAAGGGAACAGTGGTTGACATTCATTGGGGCACTGAACCTGGAGCTTTGTATGGATTACCTCATTCAATCTTCCCAACAGCTCCATAAAGAAGGACTATTGTTATCCCCATTATATAGTTGAGAAAATTATGGTGTCTCTTTTTTTTTAGAGAGACAGGGCCTCACTATATTGCCCAGGCTGATCTCAAACTCCTGGCCTCAAGCAACCCTCCTGCCTTGGCCTTGTAAAGTGCTGGGATTGCAGGTGTGAGCCACCGTACTCGACCGTTATGGTATCTTTATCTAAGAGGGGCACACAGCTAGTGAGTGGCACAGCTTAGGCTTAAGCCCAAGGAAGTTTGATTCCACTTTGAAGATTTAGCTGCTTTTAAAATCGAATTGTGGTCCCAGAGCCTGCACCATCACCATCAGCATGACCTGGGATTTTTTTTTTTTTCAATGTTGAATCTTGACCTGGGATTTTTTTTTTTTTTTTTTAATGTTGAATATTGGGCTCCACCCCAGAATCTGAACCAGATTCTTCCGTATTTTAACAAGATCCCCAGATGATCAGGTTACCTATGGAGCTACCAGAGAAAGGCATCCAGGAGCTACTTGGAGAGACTGAACTGGATTGAACAATCCTATATGAACATACAGGACTGCTGGATGGGGATGTCCTTCATTCTCCACAGGGATTGCTGCATATCTTAGTGTGGTCTCTGTCCTCACACTAACATGCTATGGTCAGCACAAGAGATAATATAAGGATACTGATTTAGCCACGAATCAAAGGCCTGAGCTGGTCTAAGTGAGCTACACACTTGGGAGGGAGATTTTTCCCAAGCTTTCTTCATTTCACAGAATTAGTTGGGTTTGCTAAGCCTCTGCCTTGGCTAGATCAGGAAAAAAAAAAAAAAAAAAAGAGCCCGTCTAATTTCTCTTCTGAAATTAAGGTTAATACAGCTGAGCACGGTGGCTCTTGCCTGTAATCCCAGCACTTTGGGAGGCCAAGGTGGGCGAATCACTTGAGGTCAGGAGTTCAAGACCAACCTGGCCAACATAGTGAAATCCTGTCTGTACAAAAAATACAAAAATTAGTTGGGCATGGTGGTGGGCGCCTGAAATCCCAACTACTTGGGAGACTGAGACAGGAGAATTGCTTGAACCCAGCAGGCAGAAGCTGTAGTGAGCCGAGATCGCCCCATTGCACTCCAGCCTGGGTGACAGAGTGAGAGACTCCATCTCACAAAAAAGGTCAATACTTGCTCTACTTTGCACTCTAAAAGGGGCAGACAGACCCACCTCACCAATGCGATATCGCTGCTCTCCAGGCTGGGTCACTGTGTCTGTGTTTCACTCTGTCTGAGTACAGAGTACAAAGGCCTGTGGTCAAAAGCTGGTGTCTGTGGCTGGGTGCAGTGGCTCGTACCTACAATCCCAGTACTTTGGGCAGGTGAATTGCTGGAGCCCAGGAAACCAGCTTGGGCAACATAGCAAGACCCTGTCTAAAAAAAAAAAAAAAAAAAAGCAGGTGTATGTGTCTGTGCTTGAGAAGGGAGTTAGCAGTCAGCAACTGCATGGCTGGGCTGGAAGACTGAAATTTTACAACAGAGCAATCATATTCACACCAGACATTTGGGCCTCAAGCGTGAAGAGTATGTGCACACTGAGAGCCATTGGCACCAGACAGAGCACTGGGGAGACCCAGGAGGAGAAAGATCTAAGGTCTTTTCCCCTTAAGGCAGTGATTGCTGCTGACACTCTCTCAGGTTAGGGACCCACAGGCAACTCAGATGACTTCTCGGTTCACTGCAACCTCTGCCTCCTGGGTTCAAGTGATTCTCCTACCTCAGGCTCCTGAATAGGTGGGACAACAGGCACAAGCCGCCATGCCCAGCTAATTTATTTTATATTTTTAGTAGAGATGGGGTTTTACCATGTTGGCCAGGCTGGTCTCCAACTCCTGACCTCAGGTGATCCTCTTGCCTCAGCCTCTCAAAGTACAGTGATTATAGGCATGAGCCACTGCACCTGGCCACCAACACTTCCTGATCTTTTCAGTGTCATGACATACATAGAATATATTTGTGCATCACACTGCCACAAATGGAGGAAGCTGCTTCCAGATGGCTCAGGCTGTCAAGATCCCACCTGGCTGTCCTAAAGGCTAGGAGAAATGCTGGCATGGCTGTAATCCATTCTCACAGGCTGGGAAACTCTGATATAACAACTTAGGTAGTACTATATAATGCACACCAGCATTGCCTGTCTTATTTCACCCACCTTTATAAAGCTTAATTCCTAGGGGGGGTTAGCTGCTAAAAACTATGTGGGGCTGGGCACAGTGTCTCATGCCTATAATCCTAGCACTTTGGGAGGCTGACTGAAGTATTAGGGTTGCTTGAAGCCAGGAGTTCGAGACCAGCCTGGGCAGCATAGTGAGAACCAGTCTCTATCAAAAAATAAAAATAAAAAATTTAAAAAATAAAAATAAAAAAATGTGGATTGTTGTCTTTTTCAGTATTCATCCTTAAAGAACAAAGCTCAGACACCCTCGAATATATGCAGAGTGAACTTGAGAGCCTGAAGGCATTTTCCAAGAAATAGTTCAAGGACTGTGAACAACAGCAATAGCCCTGAAATGGGTGAAGAAGCTTCTGGGGTCATTACAGGACTCTCAAGACATTCACACACCTGGAGAGCTATATTCTGGCATTTTGCTTTAAAAAAAAAAAAATTACCAGGCCAGGCGTGGTGGCTTATGCCTATAATCCCAGCACTTTGGGAGGCCAAGGCGGGCGGATCACGAGGTCAGGAAATCAAGACCATCCTGGCTAACACAGTGAAACCCTGTCTCCAAAAAATTCACCGGGCATGGTGGCACACACCTGTAGTCCCAGCTATTCGGGAGGCTGAGGCAGGAGAATCACTTGAACCTGGGAGGCGGAGGTTGCAGTGAGCCAAGATCATGCTACTGCACTCCAGCCTGGGTGACAGAGTGAAACTCTGTCCCAAAAAAAAAAAAAAAAAAATTACCATGGGCATAGTGGCTCATACCTGTAATCCCAGCACTTTAGGAGACTGAGGTGGAAGGAATTTGGGCCAGGAGTCCAAGCTGCAGTGAGCTATGATTGTACCACTGCACTCCAGCCTGGACAACAGAGCAAGACCCTGTCTCTAAAAAAGAAAAAAAAAAATACCTAGTACTACTTACACTTACACACTCCAGGATTAGAAGCCAGTCAAGTTTTTATCAGCTTTGGTGAGACTTTCAGTAACACCTACATGTATTCAGGGTTTCTTTCAACTTAATATTGTAAAACATTAACTCAGAAGTCAAACTGTACACATGAGCTGGGCTGGATGTGGGGCCACCTTACAGAAGCATGAGTTGTTTTTTTTTTTTTTTTTTTTTGGACAGAGTTTTCCTCTTGTCACCCAGGCTGGAGTGCAATGGCATGATCTCTGCACACTGCAACCTCCACCTCCTGAGTTCAAGCAATTCTCCTGCCTCAGCCTCCCAAATAGCTGGAATTATAGGTCCCAGCTACGACCAGATGCCACCACATCCAGCAAATTTTTGTATTTTTAGTAGAGACAGGGTTTCACCATGTTGATCAGGCTGGTCTCGAGCTCCTGACCTCAGGTGATCCACCTGCCTTGGCCTCCCAAAGTGCTGGGATTACATGTGTGAGCCAATGCACCCAGCCCAGAAGCATGATTTAAAGATAGACAATCAAATGTCGTTTTACTGTGTTAACCTTTTCCTGCATAGCTAGGAGGCCCTCATCGCAACCCAACACTCTCCTCCCAAGCCCATCCTGGCCAATGCTACCTTTCAGTTTCTGCTACTCTTTAGGTCCTGATTCTTCCTCTGCTTTTCTGAGTCATACTCTTATCTCCCTGAATCCCCATCTCTGTCAGTCATCCATTCACCCATTCAACTACTCATCAGTTATTGGTGGTCATTTCTCTTTTCTTTAGAGAGATATCTCACTCTGTTGTCAAGGCTGGAGTACATGAGTACTTGACATCCTGATTTTCCTGCCTCAGCCTTCCAAGTAGCTGGGATTACAGTTGTGAGCTACCACATTCAGCTGTTTGCATTTGTTCTATGTGTAAGGTCACACTACAAATTTCTAGCGGAACTAGGACAAGATCCCAGATGGAACTGGAAGTTGTGAAAAGAACAGGAGCTTTGGAGTCACACACATTAGCCATGTGCCCCAGGTCCGTCCATCCATCCATCCAGTAAGTAAGCTCACGAGACTTACTAGGTCTGAGATCCTGGGCAAGTGACTTAACCACACTAAGCTTCTGTTTTCTAGCTGTATTTGGTGCAACTAATGTTTGTGTTTTAAGGCTACTGTAAGAATTAAATAAGATCATAAACTACAGCACCTGAAACCAAGTGCGTACTCTCAACCTTGTCTCTTGACTTCTATCCCATGACTATGTTTCAATGTGGCTGCACAAATGTCTGAATGTTTTCCATTTTAGAAAAATATTTACTTTATTGTCAATGACAGCGTAAACTGGTTCAACTCTTACAGAACACATTTAGGCAGTTATCTATCAAAATTATCAATGCGTACACCCTTTGACCTAGTAATGCCACTTCTGAGAAATTGTTCTACAGATATACTTGCACGCATTCAAAATGATATAGGCACAGAGGAATTCACGGCAGGCTTTTCTACAACAGAAGAAGACTGGAAACAAATCAAATGGCCCTCAGTAGGGGACTGGTTAAATAAATCAAGGAGCAGATTATTATATTGATTATTATATTATACAGATTATTATATTATTATAGCAAGTATAAAAAAGGAGAAAGAAGTTCTCAATATATCAATATGGAAAAATCTCCATAGTGTTAGGTGAAAAAAAAACAAAGTGAGGAACCATAGGTATAGAACACTACATTTTATAAATAAAGATGAGAGAAGGAAATAATATTTGCAATGTGTAAAGAAACTTTGGAAGAATATACCCAAAAACCTAAAATAATAAGTGTTTATTCATGGTGTGATTCGAACTAAACAGATGATGAGGACAGGGTGGGAGGCGTACTTTTCACGCCCTGCCTTTTCCAAATATGTTCACATTTTTGAACCATATGTGTAGCTTTTAAATTCCATTTTAATTAGCTGTATGCAATCTCCAGGCCTACCACAAAGACATACCAAGAGCTCTCTATGTGCCAGATTCCAGAAAGGACACAAAGGCACACATTTGAAAGAAAAAAAAAATCCCATTTGTATAATTTCTATATGCAAGAAAAGCCTATACAAATTAAGTTTAATGTTAATGATGTTTGTTCTTCAATTCAAAAGGAAAACCTTTGTCTAGTTAGGACCAGATGACCTAACTAGTGTCACAGTGTGAAATATTGGGTGAAGACTGAAGGTATGACTGCAGTACAAAGAGCAATTCACAGAACTGTGTGAAAGTCAAGCCTCATCCGATTGCCTCAGCAAGCAGGACAGCAAGCAGCTAGTGAAAGTTCAGGTTAGAACAAACAAATGATTATAGCTGTCAGTGGAAATGTACACATTAACCTAGCAATGAACTTGTCAATAATTACCACCTATTTACTTTGTCCATGTTTGGTGCTTAGGCAGTAACACCTGGGGAAGAAGTCTGCCAAAACAGATCGCATGTATATTAGGAAAGAATGGAGCAGTAATTATCCATGTTAGCAGAGGGCTAGAGGTACTGGGAGGAGGGTTTGGATGTGAACGTCTAGACAACTTTGGTTGTCTGTGAAGTCGATAAAATCTTTCTGTTCAGATTGCGTTGGATCCTCAAGACACTCAAAAGAACAGAAATTGCCCTACTATTTAAAACTTGCTTCCATAAATACAAGAAATTCCAAACTCAATCTGTCTAATTATCCTTTGGAAAGAAAAGCCTCTTTCCTCACACATTTCAGGGCACTTCATAAAAATCGATGTGTGACTACCACATGTTAGACACTGTCCTACACTTTGAGTAGCACTTTGATATTTGTTATACACTTTGCTAACTGTTTACAATCAGAGTCTCCACCTCTGTTCTCCCCAACACACACACCTATCTGGTCAGTCATCTTGGGAGGTGATAGGAAGAAGCTCTGTGAGATTCACTGTCCAATGAGTCAGGGCAAATGTCCCCATATAATCCATGGAATAGATTATTCTACCTACCTAGATTATAGTCTACCTACTAGTAGCTGCTGTCTGATTTAAATTATAACATAGGCTGGGCATGGTGGCTTACACTGTAATTCCAGCACTTTGGGAGGCCAACGTGGGAGGATCACTTGAGCTCAGGAGTTCAAGACCAGCCTGGGCAACATAGCAAGACCCTGTCTCAATTTTTTTAAATAAAAAATAAAATAAATATATAATATTTGCATAACACATTAGACTATATATCTTATTTAAGGATTAGACTAATATTTAGAATCATAATAAGGGAGTATTCTATCCCTAAATAAGATATATAGTATAGGCTGGGCTCAGTGCCTCAAAACTTTAATACCAGCATTTTGGGAGGCCAAGTCAGGCGGATCACCTGAGGTCAGGAGTTCGAGACCAGCTGACCAACATGGAGAAACCCCATCTCTATGAAAAATACAAAATTAGTTGGGCGTAGTGGCACATGCCTGTAATCCCAGCTACTCAGTAGGCTGAGGCAGGAAAATCACTTGAACCTGGGAGTCGGAGGTTGCAGTGAGCCAAGATCACGCCATTGCACTCCAGCCTAGGCAACAAGACCAAAACTGTCTCAAAAAAATATATAAAATAGCATAATGTCTTTATTGTATTGATTTCGTTGTTTTCATAGTGGGTGACCACACACCTAAGGGGGATCCAGAGTGATCTGAGTCAAAAACAGATTTAAATCTAGTTAGTAGAAGCTGGCTTAAACATATAGGTTCATTTGTTTTTTTAAATTGAGTCTCACCCTGTTGTCCAGACTAAAGTGCAGTGGCTGAATCATAGTTCACTGCAGCCTTGAACTCCTGGGCTCAAGCAATCCTCTCACCTCAGCCTCCTGAGTAGGTGGGATTACTGGCATGTATCACCATGTCTGGCTAATTTTTTTAAAAAAGTTTTTAGATACAGGGTCTTACTATGTTTCCCAGGCTGGTCTCAAACTCCTGGCCTCAAGCAATCCTCCCACATCAGCCTCCAGAGCCACTGGGATTACAGGCATGGGCCACTGTGCCCAGCAAAGCATATGAGTTCAAAGCCCAGCTCTGATTCTTTGAAGCCCTGTGACCTTGGGTAAATTATTTACTTTTATCTGTAAAAGTGGGACAACCATAATACTTAGTCATAGTATTGTTATAAGGATTAAATGAAGTATTCATTCAACAAATAATTACTGAGGACCTATTATGTGCCAAGCATTGTTAGGCACTGAGAGTACAGTGGATAAATGCATGTATCAGACATGTAATAAACTTGGGCTGTTTTTGTCTAAAAGTACATACACACAAGCTTGGGGGTATATATAGGATTTAAAGAAGTTTAAAACTGCAGAAACAGGAATGAATTATTTATTGGGCCTCTAAGATCACGAAGTTGAAACATTAACAAACACAGAACAGTATCTAATTACAAGAGAGTATTGTTTGATCGAAGGTCAGAAGCAAATAGACCTGTTGATTCACTTAACATGTGTGTTGAGCAATTTACGTAGCATATTAGATTAATTTTCTAAAGGTTAGAACTGGTTGTCAGGTCTTTTAACATTTCTTCCATAACAACAACTGTGAAAACTCAGAACAGCAATGAAAGCAAGAATAAAAAATGGAAGAGTATAACTCATATGGAATGGTTATCAATATTGGTGATAAAATATTTTTTAACATAAGGTTATTCATTATTTTCTGAGAGGATTAAAAACTGCATTCCACCTATTGAATACTATTGCCCCAAGAGTTACATTCCCTGAAATACATGTTTTAATCAGTTTAAAACTATGTAATGATGACTCAGTACTCTGCTTGTTAAACCAGGATGCTACTCCTAGGATAACTGAAGGACAGCAGTGGGTAAGAGAAGTCAGAATAATAAAATGTATCTTCCTAAAGCATTAGTTTTCCCTCAGTTTTTCATATTGAAACCCTCAAAAATTTATCATGGAACAGAATGCAAAACTCTACTTAATTTCATAACATAAAACAGGAAACATCAGAGAAATTGCTCCTTGCTCTGGCCTCTCACAGGGAGTATGGAAACTCTGGGATCTTTAAGAAAAAAGTTACTGAGCAACAGAGTGAGAATCCATCTCAGAAAAAAAGAAGAAAGAAGAGAGAGAGAGAGACAGAGGGAGGGAGGGATGGAGGGAGGAGGGGCGGGTAAAGGGAGGGGAGGGGAGGGGATAGGGGAGGAGGAGGGGAGGAGAAGGGGAGGAGAAGAGGTAGCCTCCTCTAGGGGCTGTGAAATAAGCATCCTTCGCCTTCCACCGTTGTTGTCAAACACAACTCAACTTAAAAACCGTGGCCGCCCATGCAACACAGTGGATGCAAGACCTTTATTAAAGGATGCGAGAAACCTCCCATCCTTCGGCATCATGAGCTGTTTCCAAAATACAAATCTGAACTATCCCAAAATATACTTAATCCCAAGCTAGTCTTCCTTCTTATTTGATAACCCATGTAGATTTCAGAACTATTATTTCCTAATGTATTCAGTTTCAATTCATAAACTGGCTTACAAGACACGTTTACTAGGGTGACCGACGCATCTTGGTTGGCCCAAAACTTTCCTGTCTTGGCTCTGTTGCATCCCTGAAAACCTCTCAGTCCCAAGCAAACCAGGACAGTTGGCCCACCTATAGTGATATCTAAGCTTCATCATCCTCTTCCAAATTGTGTGTGTTTAGACCAACAAAACAAAACTCACGAGAAGTGTTTTAAAGTAACAATTGTTGTTCTGGAAAGTTCAAGTATGGCCCAATGCGACAGCTCAGCAAGATGTACACAAGCACCCAGTGTGGCCCAACCAGGTCCCCCTGACTCTCCAGGCAATGGTGGATGGGGAGGGGTGGCTATGAGTCATCTCCCTCGTTCCTGGGCTTCCCAGAATGTTCTCTTCCATAAATATTTTACATGAAGGAAGAGGATTTGCTGCCAAAGGAGAAAAAGGATTCAGTGGTTCCCAAACCACAGTGCACTTAGGAATAGCCTGAAGAACTTCTTAAAAACAGACAGGTCTGGGCTCTATCCCCAGAACGTTTAGCTTCAGAGAGTCTGAGGAACACTCTTGTTAACAAGTACCCTGGGTGATCTTGATGCATGTCATTGGTGGACTGCACTTTTCAAAACTCTGGATTTGGGGCAAAGCTGTGAAAGTTGCTTCCTCTCCTGTCTGAAGTGAGCAGGACCAGAGCTTACAAGCAAGGAAGGGGTAACAGAATGCAGTAATAAAGAGGGAGGCATTTAGTGTCAGTACTGTTATCTAAAAAGCACTTTCTTGTAAGTCTTGAGATTGTTGGAATATCTTAGGCAAAGCATATCTGCATTAATCAGGGTAGCTATGCTTTACATACACATACACACTGTGTGGTACATAGATCCATATAGTTGTAATGTAGACATAGATAAAGCATACATGAGATAGCAGCCATGAAACTGCTTTGTATATAACAGGCACTTATAAGTGTTTATACATATCTATGACATGGTGGTGTGTTTAACGTACATAGTAACAAATCAGTAGTCCTGTTTTAACCATGTTAAAACCAAGATGGCCATAAGATAGCCAAATGCAGATGACAGGCAGTTGAATCTAGGCACCTACAGCTCTGGGATTTGACCAGGGGTCAAGCTAGAACTAGAGATCCAGATTTAAGGAGTTATCTGCACATAACCCCCAGGGCATCAATAAAACAGAAGCCACAAGGCCTGAGGTTTTCATGCCAAGTCAAGGTCACAGGCCCCATGGTTTTACAACATGAGCTAGGTTCACTAAGTGACACCAGAAACTAATAAAGCTTAGGCTATCCATAAACAGGAACTAGAATGCCCTTGTTCATCGGCTCAGAGTACAGCTCAAAGGCCATCTGGAGAAGTTCTTTGCCTTTTACTTGAATAAGGTAAAAACCCTAATTCAAGTTAACCCTCAGTGTGGTAACCCATAGGCCCCAGGCTGAGTCAAGCACAGTCGCTCCATAGGCAGGCCTCCACAACCCAAGACAAAACAATTTCCACAGAAAACATCCCCAGGGGAAGGTGCACTTGTGCCAAAATCACAAATTATATGAAGAAGTCCAAAACCAGGTCAGGTGATTTAAAACTCCACTGCTACCATCACTCCCACCCCCATCTCCAAAAAAAGAAGAAATCATACCTAAAGAGGTAGAGATAATAGAACTATCTGAAAGAGACTTTGAAATCAGCACAGTTGGAAACAGAAAATTCAGAGTTTTGAAAAGAAGTAGGACATGCTGAAATTGGTATTTTGCAATGATTAGAGCAGAAATGACATGCAGAATTAAATGGAGAGGAGTGGGATTGGAAGCAACAAGATCAGCCAGGAGGCTTCATGCAATCTACCTACAGGTAATACTTTCTGTCTCCTGAAGTCCCATAAAATTTAACTGGCATATCTCTGATGACCTTATGACCTCACCAACTTTATTTCTTGTTTTATAGTTGCTTTCACATATATAAGCCATATAAAAGAACTCATTGAACTCAGTGCTCCTTGGAGTGGTGTGTGTGTATAGATAGATAGTGGATGGATAGATAGATGATGGGTGGATGGAAGGATGATAGATGAATAAATAGTAAATAGAGTATGGATAGATAGATACATGGATAGATGGATGGATAGATAGACAGACAGACAGATAATCTTCTGTATCCCCCACAGCACCTAACACAGTGTACTAGGCACATGGAGATGTTTCATAAATGTTTCATAAATAAGTTAACCAACACATTAACAAGAGTCATATAAGAAACTGATTGATCAGAACCTCTAGCTTGAACTAAAGCACAAAACGAAGCTGATGGCCCACCATTAATTCATCTCCCTAGGACCTGATAGGCTCCCTAAACTGGCTGTCTTCTTATCCCATGGGTACATCATCTATTAATGCATTTAAAAATCAGCTGAATTCAGCAACAGCTTAAAGCCCTATGGCACTGATGAGAATTTTTTGCTATGTGTAGGTCTCCCTGGTGCAGATTACTATACAGCCTGTCTTCCTTTTCAAATTGATTGTCAGTCCATAAGCATTTGCCTATAGGTTACAGCAGGCCTAGCCCTAAATCTGACTACTGTATTCCTAATTAGGTGGAAACCTTCCCCTTCACTGTTTAAGAAAAGAAGTCCTAATGCAATGACCAAGGCTTGGGAAACAGGAATAACTTAGTGACTTGCACAGGGACACAAACCTGAACAGCAGAATAACAAAGATTTCAGGATGCCCTGAGAAGCCTAGAGTCTTACTTATCACACATATAGCTTTCCTATATGATGATGGTGACAATCATGATGATGACAATGACACAGAGCTGTCTTTTACTGAACATCTAATATTGCCAGGCATCATCCTAGGCATCTTCAATACAATCTAGCATATAATCCTCACAAGAATCCAGCAAGGAAGGTACAAGCATGCTGTCTTAGTCAGTTTTATATTGTTTATAACAGAATACCAAAAATGGAATAATTTATAAGGAAAGGGAATTTCTTAAAGTCATGGAGGATGAGAAGTCCAGGTCAAGGGGGTGCATCTGGTGAGGGTCTTCTTGCTGGTGGGAATTCGCTACAGAGTCCCAAGGAGGCTGGCACATTAGCTCAGGTCTCTCTTCTTATAAAGACACCAGTCCCACTTTCATGATAATGCATTAATTCATTGATTCATGAATGGACTCCTCCATTCATGAAGGTAAAGCCTTCATGACTCAGTCACCTCTTAAAGGCACCAATTCTTAATACTCCCTCATTGGGGATTAAATTTTAATGTGAGTTTTGGAGGTGGCAAAGATTCAAACCTCATATGCCCATTTTGCAGATAGGAAAACTAGAGATGAAAGAAGTTAAATAAGTTGCCCATTGTAAAAACCTAGTAAGTGTCAAGGCCAGGATTCAAACCCAAGTCAGCCTGAAGGCAGTTTATGTTTTTCCCACTTCCCCACACTGCTTCCTGGGCTGATGCCCATGCTCTAGCGAAACAGCGAGTGGCATTCAGTCACTTTGAGTGATTGTCTCAAGGACTTCAGATGATAGACATGGGCTTTAGAGCAGGAATTGTTTCCTAGGAAACTATAAACACACACAGGCACCAGCTTTCTGTGTTTTGAGTCTAATCTTATCCATGGCTTGCAGGGAAAGACTAACTATACCTGATCTTATCTTGCTGCCTCTATTTCACTCTAGAGGGAATGAGCTGGTTCAGTCCAGTTCCTGATTTTTGCATCCCCATTGCGAGATCAGCTACTTACCTTCATGGCCAAAACTACTGCAAACAAATAGCTCTGAAATGTTAATGGTCTTCTTGGGGGATACAGAATAAGGCCATAATGGGAAAAAAGTATTCACAGCACATTCTAGTACTTACACTATTGAAATATCCGTTACCAGTGCAGTCCAAACTCATTGTACTGGCTTGCTTTTTAGGCTCAAATTAACTATAAATTAATTATTTGAAATGACTTCAAGAAGCTTAAGATGAATTATTTTCTTTAAGATGATTCTACAAACCATATGATCACCAACAAGACAATGGGAGAAGTAAGTTGTGATCCATTCACAATGTGGAATATTATAAAGTGGTAAAAACAGATGAATTATAACTACTTGCAACAACATGGAGGAAACTTAGAAACATAATGTTGGTTGAAAAACCAAATCCCAGAAACTTACATACAATATGTGGTAAATCTTAAAGGTGTTTGCAAATTTTTTGACACCCTACCTTTCCAAAGATGGAAGCTAATTTCCCTTTTCTTGAATGTGGGCCAGATTTAGTGACTCATTTCTTTTTATTATTATTATTATTTTTATTTTTTGTAGAGAGAAACTCTCATTATGTTGGCCAGACTGGTCTCAGTCTGGTCTCGAACAGTTTGACTCAAGCAAGCCTCCCACCTCAGACTCCCAGAGCATCAGAACTACAGGTGTGAGCCACCAAACCTCACCTAGTGACTTTTTTTTTTCCTGAGACAGGGTCTCACTCTGCTGCCCAGGCCGAAGTGTAGTGAGGCAATCTCCTCTCACTACAATCTCCACCTGCCAAGTTCAAGTGATTCTCCTGCCTCAGCCTACCAAATAGCTGGAACTACAGGCACGTGCCACCATGCCTGGCTAATTTTTGTATTTTTAGTAGAGACAGGATTTCACCATGTTGGCCAGGCTGGTCTTGAACTCCTGGCCTCAAGTGACCCACACGCCTTGGCCTCCCAAAGTGCTAGCATTAAAGGCATGAGCCACTGCGCCAAGCCCCAGTTACTCATTTCTAATGAACATGGAAAAAGTGATAGTATGTGATTTCCATAACCAAATCAAAAAAGATACAGCCACTTCTGCCTTACTCTCTTATATCATTTGTTCTAGAAAAGACAATCACAGCCGGGTGCTATAGCTCATGCATGTCTGTAATCCCAGCACTTTGGAAGGGCGAGGCAGGCAGATCACTTGAGCTCAGGAGTTCGAGACCAGCCTAGCCAACATTATGAAACCCTGTCACTACTAAAATATAAAAATTAGCCAGATGTGGTGACAGGTATCTAATCCCAGCTACTCAGTAGGCTGAGGCAGGAGAACCACTTGAACCCAGAAGGCAAAGGTTTCAGTGAGCTGAGATGGTACCACTACACTCCAGCCTGGGTGACAGAGTGAGACACCCTCTCAAAAAAAAAAAAAGAAAAAGAAAGCCAATCACTAGTCATCAAGACCTTTAAGCAGTCTGTGGAGAGGCCCATGTGGAGAAGAACTTGGTCTTCCTGCCAATATCTAGCAACAACTTGCCAGCCACAAGTATGCCACCTTAGAAGAAGATCCCCCATTGCTAGTCAAGCTTTCAGATCACTGTATCCCCTACCAGCATCTGACCTCAACCCCATGAAAAATCTGAAGCCAGTATGAGTTCTGCTGCAGCAGACTTAAATGTACCTGCCTAGCAGCTCTGAATGAAATAACAGAGCTCACAGCTCAGCACTTGAGCTCCTATAAGGGACAGACTGTCACCTCAAGCAGCTTCCTGATCCCCATATATCCAGAGACACCTCATAAAGGAGAGCTCAGACTAACATCTGGCGGGTATCCTTCTGGGACAAAGATAACAGAAGAAGAAACTAGCAGCAACCCTTACTGTTCTGCAGCCATTGCAGGTGATCCCCAGGCAAGCAGGGTCTGGAGTGGACCTCCAGTAGTCTTAGAGCAGAGGGGCCTGACTGTTAGAAGGAAAACTAAAAATCAGAAAAAAGTAACTTCATCATCAACAAAAAGGACATCCACTCAGAGACCCCATCCTAAAGTCACCAACTACAAATACCACAGGTAGATAAATCCACAAAGATGGGAAGAAAACAATGCAAGGATGAAAACACCCAAAACCAGAATGCCTCTCCTCCTCCAAGGGATCACAACTTCTCACTAGTAAGGGAACAAGGCTGGATGGAAAATGAGTCTGATTAATTGACAGAAACAGCCTTCAGAAAGTGGGTAATAACAAACTTCTCTGAGCTAAAAGAACATGTTCTAACCCAATGCAAAGAAACTAAGAACTTTGAAAAAGGGTTTGATGAAATGCTAACGAGAATGAACAGCTTAGAGAAGAATATCAATGAATTGATGGAGCTGAAAAACACAACACGGGAACTTTGCGAAGCATACACAAGTTTCAATAGCCAAATCTACCAAGCAGAAGAAAGGATATGAGAGATTGAAGATCAACTCAATGAAATAAAACGAGAAGGCAAGATTAGAGAAAAAAGAGTAAAAAGAAATGAACAAAGCCTCCAAGAAATATGGGATTATGTGAAAAGACCTAATTTACGTTTGATAGATGTACCTGAATGTGACGGAGAGAATGAATCCAAGCTGGAAGAAACTCTTCATGATATTATCCAGGAGAACTTCCCCAACCTAGTAAGGCAGGCCAGTATTCAAACCAGGAAAAACAGAGAACACCACAAAGATATTCCTTAAGAAGAGCAACCCAAAGGCACATAGTCGTCAGAAAATGCTAAGGGCAGCCAGAGAGAAAGGTCGGGTTACCCACAAAAGGAAGCCCATCAGACTCACAGTGGATCTCTCTGCAGAAACCCTACAAGCCCGAAGAGAGTGGGGTTTCAACATCCTTAAAGAAAAGAACTTTCAACCTAGAATTTCATATCCAGCCAAACTAAGCTTCATAAGCGAAGGAAAAATAAAATCCTTTATGAACAAGCAATTGCTCAGAGATTTCATCACCACCAGGACTGCCCTACAAGAGCTCCTGAAAGAAGCACTGAACATAGAAAGGAACAACCACTCCAAAAACATACCGAATGGTAAAGAGCATCAGCACAATAAAGAAACTGCATCAACTAATGGGCAAAACAACCAGCTAGCATCAAAATGGCAGGATCAAATTCACACATAACAATATTAACCTTAAATGTAAATGGGCTAAATGACCCAATCAAAAGAAACAGACTGGCAAATTGGATAAAAAGTCAAAACCCATTGGTGTGCTGTATCCAGGAAACCCATCTCACATGCAAGGATACACAAAGGCTCAAAATAAAGGGATGGAGGAAGATCTACCAAGCAAATGGAGAGCAAAAAAAAAGCAGGAGTTGCAATCCTATTCTCTGATAAAATAGACTTTAAACCAACAAAGATCAAAAGAGACAAAGAAGGGCATTACATAATGGTAAAAGGATCAATGCAATAAGAAGAGCTAACGATTCTAAATACATATGCACCCAATACAGGAGCACCCAGATACATAAAGCAAGTTTCTAATGACCTACAAAGAGACTTAGACTACCACACAATAATAGTGGGAGACTTTAACACTCCAATGACAATATTAGATGGATCAATGAGACAGAAAATTAACAAGGATATCCAGGACTTGAACTCAGATCTGGACCAAGCAAACCTAATAGACATTTACAGAACTCTCCACCCCAAATCCACAGAATATACATTCTTTTCAGCACCACATCACACCTACTCTAAAATTGACCACATAATTGGAAGTAAATCACTCCTCAGCAAATGCAAAAGAATGGAAATCATAACAGTCTCTCAGACCACAGTGCAATCAAGTTAGAACTCAGGATTAAGAAACTAACTCAGAACTGCACAACTTCATGGAAACTGAACAACTGGCTCTTGAATGTTGACTGAATAAACAACGAAATGAAGGCAGAAATAAAGATGTTCTTCGAAACCAATGAGAATAAAGACACAACGTACCAGACTCTCTGGGACACATTTAAAGCAATGTCTACAGGGAAATTTATAGCAATAAATGCCCACATGAGAAGCAAGGAAAGATCTAAAATTGACATCCTATCATGAAAATTGACAGAGCTAGAGGAGCAAGATCAAAAAAACTCAAAAGCTAGCAGAGGACAAGAAATAACTAAGATCAGAGCAGAACTGAAGGAGATAGAGACACACAAAAAAACCCTTCAAAAAAGTAATAAACCCAGGAGATGGTTTTCTGAAAAGATCAACAAAATAGACAGACCACTAGCCAGATTAATAAGAGAGAGAGAGAGAGAGAGAGAGAGAGAGAGAGAGAGAGAGAGAGAGAGAAGAATCAAATAGATGCAATAAAAAACAATAAAGGGGATATCACCACACAGACCACAGAAAAACAAACTATCATCAGAGATTACTACAAACAACTCTATGCACATAAACCAGTAAACCCGGAAGAAATGGAAAAATTCCTGGACACTTGCACCCTCCCAAGTCTAAACCAGGAAGAAGTCAAAACCCTGAATAGACCAATAACAAGGGCTGAAGTTGAGGCAGAAATTAATAGCCTACCAACCGAAAAAAATCCGGGTCCAGATGGCTTCACAGCCAAATTCTACCAAACAAACAATGAGGAGCTGGTACCACTCCTTCTGAAACTACTCCAAACAATCCAAAAAGAGGGAATCTTTCCCAAATCATTTTATGAGACCAACATCATCCTGATACCAAAACCCAGCAGAGACTCAACAAGAAAAGAAAACTTCAGACCAATATCCATGATGAACATAGATGCAAAAATTTTCAATAAAATACTGGCAAACCCACTGCAACAGCATATCAAAAAGCTTATCCATCATGATCAAGTAGGCTTCATCCTGGGGATGCAAGGCTGGTTCAACATACGCAAGTCTATAAATGTAATCCACCACATAAACAGAACCAAAGACAAAAACCACATGATTATCTCAACAGATGCAGAGAAGGCCTTCAACAAACTTCAACAGCGCTTTATGATAAAAACCCTCAATAAACTAGATATCAACAAAATGTATCTCAAAATAATAAAAGCTATTTACGACAAACCCACAGCCAATATCATACTAAATGAGCAAAAACTGGAAGCATTCCCTTTGAAATCTGGCACTAGACAAGGATGCCCTCTCTCACCACTCCTTTTCAATGTAGTATTGGAAGTTCTAGCCAGAGCAATCAGGCAAGAAAAAGAAATAAAGGTATTCAATTAGGAAAGGTGGAAGTCAAATTGTCTCTATTTG
>CAUYQU010069596.1:0-18033 GCA_963574635.1 Cheracebus regulus
AAAAAAAAACACAAAAAAAAAAAAAAAAAAAAAAAAAAAAAAAAAAAAAAAAGAAATAATAATAATCTGTGGGGTGTAAATCTAGCCATAGTAGACAGTGCTTTCATTCAAACTTCTTTTTTTTGGTCAGACACTTGAACCCTTAAAATATCACATTCTTTCATACAAATGCTAGAAATAGATCTGTTTTGCATATTCTGACTGACCTTTCAGACATTAGCAGGCCTTTGACCACCAGCTTTTTGGCTGTGTACTTTTCAGCTTTGTGTATCCACTATAGACCTTAGTTTGATTGAAATAATATTATATGACGTTACCTCTCTTCCAACTCTAAGCCACTTGAGGACAGGGATGAATCACTATTTTAATCTTGAAATATTACTAAACTTTTGTTTAAAAATTTTCCAGTTCCAACTTTGCAGAGTAAGTTATTGTTTATAGCATGCAAGTTATGCTTCTGGGTCACTGGTTAACATGTGTAGCTTTCCTGAATGATGAACTATGTGTTCTGTGTTCCTTTAATAGATTTTTCTTCTCTACTTCGAGAAAACACTGTTGGCCCCTGTGGGGAATTATTCAGGAATAATTGTAAACACAGGACGGATGAGACTCATTTATTTAAAGAAAATGCTAGCATTGTTCAATGTCTGGGGCGGTGAGGGACATGTTGAGTGGATTTTTAAATAAAAGAGTAGGCAGGTGAGAGTTGGAAACCATTATAGTTGGAAGGAATGGCATAAGTCAGTGAATGGATGTAGAGACTGAAGTAGCTCTAAATGGGGAGTGGCTATATGTATGGGAACCAGATCCTAGTGGGGAGGGCAGGCACTGTAATGCTATGTTGGAGGATTTAAGTTCAACCAAGTGGCACTTCATTCCATAATGCTGGAATAGGCAAGGCATAATCTTCTCACTTGTACTTTCAGTTAAGGGTGAGGAATGGCTTTGATGTTGTAATTTGTCCACAGAAACCATACATTAAGAGCTTAGTGGGCCAGGACTGAAATACTACAAGTGTTGTGCTTAAACTTTCAGAGAGTTGCTTCCTCAAAAGTGGCTTTAATGAAAAGTTAAACATGGGAGCTGGTTAGTGGGGGTGGGATAGAGTAAGAGAGCAGCAGTTCATTTGGTTTTCCTCTTTAGCCAGCCCATTTGCTCTCCTTAGCAATTTATGGGCAGTCTGTTTTACTGGTTTAGTGCCTGAGATAATCTAGGGTTGATATCAAAAGCGTCCAGCTATTGTAAGTAGTTCTTATGTAACTGTTTTACTAGCTATCTGCTTTCCAGTTTGTGTTAACAAAAAGAAGAAAAGGCACAAGTCATCCTGGTCTCTCATTAGAGACTAAACTTTTGGTTTACTACCTGGATTTAGAAAGCTTGAGAACAGTGGTACATCTTATTGAAGAATCTGCTGATCTAGAAGCAAAGTTCTCTTCACAAGAATTGCCTTCCAAGGGACTTGCTTCTTTGTGTAAGTTGCCTTTGCTTTTTCCCTCCCAGCAGGAATGCAATACTAAGAACAAAGTACATAAACAATGTATTTACATTTCGTAGAGGTTGTTATGTTGTTTAAGCTTCATAAATGTAAGCAGCATTTGCTTTGTCATTTTTTTTTTTTTCAGATGAGGAAATAGACTAAAAGGTCATGGTCAGTATCTTGGAGTCACTGTGTTAGTGGGACTGGGAGTAGCACCCAGTATTCTAAGTTAACATAATTCTTTAATATTGGCAAAAGAATAATAGCATCTTCTGTGGAAGAGCAGCCTTTGTAAATTTTATTGTTCAGTTTTATATAAATGTTTTAAAAAAAGGGATGTTCAGACTAGTCTGTTTCTTTTGAAATATAAATTTTCAGGAGGTAAATCTTCAAGCACTATCAGATAGAATAAGCTAGGTTATGCTGTAGTAACTAATACCCTCAAAGTGGTCAAAAAGAGCATAGGTTTTCTAGAGGCTCTGCATCATTCTTACTCCAGCCGAAGGAGCAGCCATGATAGGAATATTGCTGGCTGTCTTGGCAGAGGAAAAAAGATTGGAGGCTCTTGTTCCTACAGTTAAATTCCAGCAAAGGAGTGTTACATTATTTCATGTTACTTTTGCTTACAGTTCATTGGCCAAAATGAGTCACACCACACAAGCAATCAGTTGTGAATGTGTGGACTTGGAAGGCACGGAGTAGGAAGTATTTGGGAAATAGCACTAGTAATCTTACTTGGCTTATAATGTGTAATAGCTGTTGGGGGAAATAACTGTCATTTTTAGAATCTCTTTCTACAAATCAGCTGGTTACTTAAATGCTAAAAAGTGCTTTGTTATAGATACTGGGTTGCCCATCTTTACTCACTAATCACCTTCCTATCCTAAGAAACTTGTTTTTTTTTTTTGAGATAGAATCTCGCTTTGTCACCCAGGCTGAAGTACAGTGATGATGCAACCCCAGCTCACTGCAGCCTCTGCTTCCCAGGCTGAAGTGATCCTCCCACCTTAGCCTCCCAAATAGCTGGGACTAGAGGCGTGCACCACCATGCACCAGCTAATTTTTTATGTTTTTGATAGAGATGGGATTTTACCATGTTGCCCAGGCTGATCTTGAACTCCTGAGCTCAAGCAATCCACTCTTCTCAGCCTCCCAAAGTGCTAGAATGACATGTGTGAGAAACCTATCTTTCTCTCTCTTTCTTTTTTCTTGAGACAGAGTCTTACTCTGTCACCTGGGCTAGAGTACATTGGTGCTATCATGGTTCACTGCAGCTATGACTTCCCAGGCTTAGGTGATCATCTTATCTCAACCTTCCCAGTAGCTGGGACTACAGGCACATGCTACTACATCTGGCTAATTTTTTGTATTTTTCTTTTGTTTAGAGATGGGGTTTCACCATGTTGCCCAGGCTGGTCTCAAACTCCAGGGCTCCAGTGATCCTCCTACTTTGGCCTCCCAAAGTGCTAGGATTACAGGAATGAACCACTGTACCCAGCTTTCCCCTATCTTTAGAACCCCACCCCCCTTTAATGATTTGTTCTTTATTTTATATTTTAATTTTTTGAGATGGGGTCTCACTGTTGCCCAAGCTGGAGTATAGTAGCCTGAACACAGCTCACTGCAGCCTCGAGCTCAAGTGATCCTCCTGCCTCAGTGTCCTAAGTAGCTGGGCTCACAGTTGTGTGCCACTACGCCCAGCTAATTATTATTATTTTATTTATTTATTTGAGATGGAGTCTGGCTCTGTCGAGCAAGCTGGAGTGCAATGGTGCGATCTTGGCTCACTGCAACCTCCACCTCCCGGGTTCAAGCGGATTCTCCTGCCTCAGCCTTCCAAATAGCTGGGATTGCAGGTGCGCGCCACCACTCCTGGCTAATTTTTTGTATTTTTAAGCAGAGACAGGGTTTCACCATGTTGGTCAGGTTGGTCTCGAACCCCTGACCTCGTGTTCCGCCCGCCTCAGCCTCCCAAAGAGATTACAGGTGTGAGTCACCATTCTGGGCCGCAAGTATTAGATTTTTAATTAGGTTCATGAAGGCTCTAAGCACTTCGTGTTTTGCTTTCTCCAGTCTTTTTTTTTTTTCTTCAGTATTTGAACATACATAGTCATTTCATAATCTGTAATTTAGATGGATTTTTACTGTTAACTGTTGTCTAACTTTAACGAATTAGATTTATCATTCCTGGTGGAAGGTTTTTAATGTCCAGTTCCATAGGAATTTCCCAGGTTTCACATACATTGAAAATGTTCCTTTTGCCAGAAATGTTTCTTTTCTGCCTTATTTATTTTAACAGATAAAGAGGGGGTTAATTAATTTTCATGAGTAAGAGTAGACCATTGGGCCAGTCTTCATTTTCAAGGATGTTGCAGACATGTTGGCAGCCTGAATTGAACAAAACAGTTGCCTGTTAAAGACAGGAAGAAAGTATACTGCATCAGCAAAGTCTTCCTTTTTTCCTCTTGTTGTCTTCTAAAGGCATAGCTAATCATTTCTGCATGTCGTTACATGAAATCCTGTCTACATGCAACTCTTCACCTGTTCCTGCCAAATGGCTCTCTTTCATGGTTTGCAGTACTGTGAGTTTATAAAGTCATCCTGAGTTGTGGAGCACCCATGATCTTCTGGGGAGTGGGAAGGAGGGCTTTCTCTGAGAGGGGTGGAACCTTATGGCCAGTTTTCTGTTAGCCAAGTGTGGAGGTGAGGGAGTATTGGAAAGATTTTCCCCATGAGAGTATGTGAGTATAAGAGAGAGGTAAGCATGTGTTGGCTGGCCCTGCAGTACACCCCCATCCCTGTACAGATGGTATATACAGTTAGTGAAAAACTTCACCTGTTCAAAGGACAAGTCAAGCAGTGTATATCAAAATCTAAGACGTTAGTTTAGTTTTTCTCCTTCGCCCTGCTGTGGTAGGAACCACCACATTCTCCTATACTCCCTACCCTGTAGTGATACAGGGTAAGTGGAAAGGTAGTCAGCATGCAGGTACCCATTGTGCCAGATGCTATGGAAGAGAGATGCCAGAGGAGAAAGATGGTTCCTGCTCTGGAGGAATTTTTCTGGTTGGCTACCTGACAGGAAGAATCACCTACTAGAGAGGATAATATAGTATGAAATAATAAGATGTGATAGTAGGCTTCAGGACAGTTTTTCATTTTTTTGTTAATAGGCAATGGTATATGTAATAAATCCAGTTGTACAAAAGGAAATTTTGAAAACAAATGCCACCTCAGTTCCTGCCTACTTAGAGACAATATTGAATCCTACAGAATTGCTGTTTTTTGACCTACAAAATGACGGTTTTTAATTAAAATTTTTTTTTCTCTTTTGAAAGTATGTAAACGCCGCTGTATTTGGAAAAAATGAGCTTTATACGATAATACATGTAAAGTGAGTATAACTTGTTCAGTACCCCACTTTAAAAAGTATGTAAGTACAGTTTAGAATGTTCACCAGGTATAGTGGCTCATGCTTGTAATCCCAGCACTTTGGGAGGCCAAGGCCAGAGTGTTGCTTGAACCCAGGAATTCAAGACCAGACTGGGCAACCTGGGGAGATCCTGTCTCTACAGAAAAAAAAAAAAAATTTAACTGAGTGTGGTGGCACATGCCTGTTTTCCCACTAACAGGAGGCTTAGGTGGCAGGATTGCTTGAGTCTGGAAGGTTGAGGCTGGAATGAGCCATGATTGTGCCACTGCACTCCAGCCTGACTGACAGAGTGAGACTCTGTCTCAGGAAAAAAAAAATGTTTTTTAATACTACACGTATGTCTGTGTTACTTAGAATATGTATTTTGAATTGACGTAGGGGCAGAATTTTTTTTTCTCACTTGGATTTTCTCAACTGAGAGGGATATATACAGGGGAAAGAAGAATGAACCTCCACATATGTTAATGTAGCAGACGCTGGGAGGTGGGCTGTCTGGGTAAGCAGACATTCATTCTTGGGCAAGGATTTGAGGTGTTGGTAGGCCTTGAAAATGAGGGGAAATAATTGAGACCAAATACAACAAGAAAGCAAGCGTGGTATGCAATATCAATTTCATTTTAAGTGAGCTTTGTGCTCTTAAAGTATGTTACTTTTCAAGAGCCTAGGTAGGAAGGACTGTGATGTGGCAAAAAGAAGAAAGTTTTGTACTTATTTTCACATTAGCCACATTTTTGTCATGATTAATTATCCATATTTACATATTTAGAAGGGAATAACAAAATGATATCTGAGGGGGATTATTCCGGTAGAAAAGATTTACACTTGTAAAGCACAAGTATGATGTATGCAAGCCTCATATAAGGTGATAGCCATGGCTATAAAATCAAGGAAGGCAATTTGACAGACTTTTTTTTTTTAAATGGAATTTTGCTCTGTCGCCCAGGCTAGAGTGCAGTGGCATGATCTTGGCTCACTGCAACCTCTGCCTTTGGATTCAAGCGATTGTCCTGTCTCAGCCTCCCAAGTAGCTGGGATTACGGGCGTGTGCCACCATGCCCAGCTAATTTTTACATTTTTAGTAGAGGTGGGATTTTGCTATGTTGTCCAGGCTATTCTCCAACTCCTGACCTCAGGCGATCCACCCAAAGTAGTGAGATTACAGGTGTAAGCCTCTGTGCCCGGCCCTATTTGACAGACTTTGCATCTGAGAGGCTGCACAGGTGAGGGATGAGGGGTGGGCATGGACATGTGCAGCAGAGTCAGTGATAGAGAAGTGGAGAAGCAGGGCTGATGCTCTTGAAAAACGGAAGTAGCCTTAGCTCTCTGGGCACTTCGATAGAGATCTGGGCACTTTGGGCATAGTGTGATATTCAGGTTTGTATCAACTTCTGGTAATACAGAATAGAAGTTCTTGACTTGCCCTTTTGCTGCTCATCAAAGATTATATTATATGCATGGCCATTGAATACTGAATGGTCAGTTGCTGAAGTAGTTTTCGCTATTTTTGGCTATGGTTAGTAGGAATTGCTGACCGATTGTTGAAACATCAATTTCCCAAGTGTTTTAAGTCCTGTCTTACTCTACTGCTAAAAATGAGGTGCCTCAAAAAAGGCATGTTTTAGAAAGAGGTTAGAGAGCATTCCATAGTGAGAGCTAAGTATTTTCCCTCTGTGGAGCATTTGTATTCTTTCTTATATATGCTTCCAAAAGATGCTTCCAATAAGACAACAGAAGCTAAAATATTTCAGCAAAATATATTCAAGTTCTAGTGTGTGCTGGGCACAGAGTTAGAAGTATTCACTCCAGCTGTAGTTTCAGAGCACTGGGCAGTTGTTTTCAGAATAAAGACACTGGATGCAAATTTTGTGTCATGCACTTAATCACTTCTTAATGCTGTGTTTCACTTCTGGTATTTTGAACACTGCTTAAACCCAGGATCCACTAGTTTGATATTTTGAGTCTGCTTTTACATTAGGTTATCTTTATCTTCTTCTGCCACATATCAGATCCTTTCCTATTGTAGTCTTTTTTAGTCATAAGAGATTTAAGGAAGGAGTTACGTGGGTGACTCATCACTATCCTTTTTTATTTTTATTTTAGTTTTTGGAGATATAGTCTGGCTCTGTTGCCCAGGCTGGAGTGCAGTGGCACTATCTTGGCTCACTGCAGCTTCTGCCTTCCAGACTCAAGCCATTCTCCCACCTCAGCCTCCATAGTAGCTGGGACTGGACTACAGGCATGCCTCACCATGCCTGGCTGCTTTTTGTAGAGATGGGGTTTCAGCATGTTGCCCAGTCTCAAACTCATGAGCTCAAGTCATCTGCTTGCCTTGGCCTCCCAAAGTGCTGGGATTGTAGGCTTGAGCCCCTGCAACCTGTTCACTATCTTTTACTGCAACTAGAAGACAGATCATACCTGTATGTACAGTAGAATATGCACGTGCCTGGCATTCTCTGCGAAGTGAATTAGCAGTGACTCAGGGATTGAATGTGTTTGATTGAGGTCTAAAAATTGGACTGGGCCACTGATAATTAAATGAAGACTACAGACTGGGGGGTGATATCAAGCAATATAGTGAAGTAGGAAGCTCTGAGGCCTTAATCCTTCCCACCAAGTCAACCATGAGCTGGAAAGAGTGGTTGGAATCAAGTATTTTGAAACTCAGCAACTTAATTAGACACTTAAAACGACCCAAGGGAATGATGTGTGAAGGAGAGGCTGCTGATTTTTTGTGAGTGGTGTGCTTACAGATGGACAGTTGTAGCTCTCAACAAGCCATAATCAGCAATCCCTGAAGAGTGGGAGAAGCAGATTTCCAGAGTACCACAGTATAATACTCAGACTGTTCTATTTCTCAACAAAATTACAGAACATAACAAGAAAACAGGTAAGTGTGGCCCATTCACAGGGAAAAAATATTGACAGACACCATCCCTGAGGAAGCCCCGACATTGGAATTGCTAGCCAAAGACATTGAAGTAACTATCAGCAATATGCTCAGTGGACTAAAGGAAACCATGGATAAAGAAGAACTAAAGGAGAGCAGAAATACAGTCTATGAACAAAATCAAGAGAGAGGCTGGGTGCAGTGGCTCACACCTGTAATGCCAGCATTTTGGGAGGCCAAGGTGGGAGGATCGCTTGAGCCTAGGCATTCAAGATCAACCTGTTCAACATGACAAAATTCTTTCTCTTAAAAAAAAAAAAAAATTTGGCCAGGTGTGGTGGCACATGCCTATGCCTGTAGTCCAGCTACTCTAGAGGCTAGACAGTCACTTGAGCCCGGGGGTTGGAGGCTGCATTGAGGTATGATCACATCACTTCACCCAGGTTGGGTGATAGAGCGAAACCCTGTCTCAAAAAGATAGAAATTATAAAAAGGAGGCCTGGCACAGTGGCTCACACCTGTAATCCCAGCACTTTGGGAGGCCAAGGTGGGTGGATCACCTGAGGTCAGGAGTTCAAGACCAGCCTGGCCAACATGATGAAACCCTATCTCTTTATTAAAAAAAAAAGCCGGGCACGGTGGCGCGTGCCTGTAGTCCCAGCTACTCGGGAGGCTGAGGTGGGAGGATCGCTTGAGCCCCGGAGTTCTAGGCTGTAGTGTGCTATGGTGATCAGGTGTCCACACTAAGTTTGGCATTAATATGGTGACCTCCTGGGAGTGGGGGACCACCAGGTTGCCTAAGGAGGGGTGAACTGGCCCAGGTCGGAAACTGAGCAGGTCAAAACTCCCGTGCTGATCAGTAGTGGGATCACGCCTGTGAATAGCCACTGCACTCCAGCCTGGGCAACATAGCGAGACCCCAAATCTTAAAAAAAAAAAAGATAAAAACTGTACAGAAATTCTGGAGCATAAAAGTACAATAACTGAAATGAAAACTTTATTAGAAGACTTCACCAATACATGTGAGCAGACAGAAGAGCCCATACCAAGGTCAGGCCTCTTAGAGGGACTGATCCATTTGGGAGACATTTGAAATTTACTCTCTTAGTTATTTTGAAATGTGATACGTTATTATTTGAAATACGATACATTATTATTGACTACAGTCCACTGTTATAAAAAGAACATATCACACTGGAAAGGTCATACTCCTTCAATATCCAGTTGGGAACCTCAGTAGCACAGCCAAGTGATCTGCTAAGTTGCTCTGGGGATCACACCCATGCCACTTCTATAACTGCCAACACAGCCTGGTTCACAAGACTCCCTTATCCTATTGTGGACCTTTTGGCCCAATTAACATAGGCCCACAGGATCTAAAGTTGCCTTTGGTCCTTGTGAAAAGTTAACGAGGTAGTATCAGTGTGAGGTCACGTACAGTGTGTGCATATCTGCCCTGCATTCGGCTCATAGCCACTTGTAATAATTTTTTGCTGTTGGAGTCACCTCCATACTTCCCTGAAGTCACTTTTCTATTAAATTTTTCTGGTTAATTCCAAGTACTGCATGTCTACATGTTGCCTAAACTGGGGTATGCACTGCCCTAATGCTGTGCAGGGAGGGTGCAAAACAGCAAAATATTTGTGACCCATCTTTCTGGAGCTTCAGTTATACGGTAAAATTTGGAAGAAATAGTAGTTTAAGAACCATATATATATATATATTTTTTCTTTTTTGAGACAGAGTTTTGCATTGTTGCCCCCAGGCTGGAGTGTGGTGGCACGATCTCATCTCACTGCAGCCTCTGCCTCCCTGGTTCAAGCAATTCTCCCACGTCAGCCTCCTGAGTAGCTGGGATTACAGGTGTGCACACCATCATGCCCAACTAATTTTTGTATTTTTAACAGAGATGGGGTTTTGCCATGTTGGCCAGGCTATTCTCAAAACTCCTGACTTCAAGTGATCCATCTGCCTCAGCCTCCCAAAGTGCTGGGTTTATAGGCGTGAGCCACCGGGCCCAGCCGAGAACCATCTTTTTATTTATTTATTTATTTATTTATTTTCCCTGACAAGTTTCAGGGTCCAGACCTCCGAGAGAACCATCTTATTAAGAAAAGACAGAGAAGAGCAGGGAAGGGGAGAAGTGTTCCAGGAAACACAGTCCAGGCTCTCACATTGCCCCTGGTGGAATGGAGGGGCTCACCCCTTACTTTGCTTTTGAAGGCCACAGGGGTGGCATGTGCCTGTAATCCCAGTTGCATGTGCCTGTAATCCCAGTTGCCCTCTTGACCTGAATCCCATGCAGAGACTTCGTTGGCAGTTTGTACACACCCATCCTCTGCTGGTTGAGTCCTCTGAGCTGGGTGTGCTGGACATACAGCAACATGGACTTCTTGACCAGCTCCCCCTGGCAGCTATTTAAGTCCATTCCTGGCTGACCTGCCATGCCATGTTGTCAGGATTCATGGAGCTTGGGATCTTGTTGCTTTCCATTCTAAATGCAAGGAGACGTTTGAAATAGACTCAGATATTCTGAAATGTCCAAATGTACGTTATTATTGACTGTAGCCACCCTGCTATTCAGTAGATCTCAAAACTTATTTTTCCTATTCAAAACATTTTACCCTTTGATAAACAACTCTCCATTATTTCTCTCTCCCACTACCCCAGCCTCTGTTCACCATTAATTTACTCTCTACTTCTGTGGGCTCAACTGTTTATTTTTAGCTTTTAAATTTTGCTTTAATTTTTAGAGACAGGGTTTTGCTCTGTTACCCAGGCTGGAGTGCTCGATCATAGCTCACTCCAGCCTTGGACTCCTACCAGCAGCAGTAGGGGAAACCCAGAAGTCACCTGTCCCCAACAATAATCTTGAGAATCAAGTCCCTCCATGCTGGGTGACCAGATATTGTGACCTGAGCCTGTCCCCTATGGCAAGTGCCAGGTCCAGTAGGGGCCCCAAGGAGGTTTGTCGCTTTCATCTTAAGAATACTTTGCTTACCCGGCACAGTGGCTCATGTCTGTAATCTCACCACTTTGGGGAGGCTGAGGCAGGCAGATTATTTGAGGTCAGGAGTTGAAAACCAGCCTCGCCAACATGCTGAAACCCCGTCTCTACTAAATACAAAAATTAGTGTGGTGGCGCATGCCTATAATCCTAGCTACTTGGGAGGCTGAAGCAGAATTGCTTGAGCCCAGGAGGCAGAGGTTGCAGTGAGTGGAGAGGGCTGTGTTAGTATTGGTCTCATTTTCAGGGAGAGTAAGGGACTGGCAGGCATGGGTGGCTTTTCTGGTGGTCTTCTGCCCTAACACCTGTTCTTCTAGCCTGCTGACTTTTAGAGATAACCAAGGTAAAGGTGGGAAAGGCAGGCTAGCTTAGACTCCTCCTCTTTCGGTAGACAGGGAACGTGGGCTAAGCTTTGGGGAATGGGGAAGAATTGGTGGGACCCCCCAGAAGGCAAGGGCTGCACTCTGATGATGGAGCCTTCCTCTGGGTTCCTGTACACCAGGACTAGGTGTGTGGCCATGGTGTAGTCATATTTTTTTTCCCCAACAAGGGCTCCTGGATGCGGTCAAGAATTAGAGGATGCATGGAAACACCTGGATGTCCAGGCAGAAGTCTGCTGCAGCGGCAGGGCTTTCATGGAGAACCTTTGCTAGTGGGGATGGAGCCCCTACCCAGAGTTCTCCACTGGGACACCACCTAGTGGAGCTGTGAGAAGAGGGCCACCATCTTCCAGACCCCAGATTGGTAGGTACACCAACAGCTTGCACCATGTACCTGGAAAAGCTGCAGACACAATACCAGCCTATGAAAGCAGCCAGGAGGAAGGCTGTTCTCTGCAAAGCCACAGGGGTAGAGCAGCCTGAGACCATGGGAACCCACCTCTTGCTTTAGTGTGACTTGGAGGTGAGACATGGAGTCAAAGGAGATCATTTTAGAGATGTAAGAGTTTAATGTCCTGCTGGATTTCAGACTTGCATGGGGATCTGTAGCTCTTTTGTTTAGACCAACTTCTGTCATTTGGAATGGATGTATTTACCCAATTCCTTTACCCCCATTGTAGCTAGGAAGTAACTAATTTACTTTTGGTTTTACAGGTCATAGGCAGAAGGGGCTTGCCTTGTCTCAGATGAGACATTGGACTGTGGACTTTTGTGTTAATGCTGAAACGAGTTAAGACTTTGGGGGACTGTTGGGAAGGCATGATTGGTTTTGAAATATGAGGATATGAGATTTGGGAAGGACCAGGGGTGGAATGATATGATTTGGCTATGTTCCCATCCAAATCTCATTTTGAATTCCCATGAATTATGGGAGGGACCTGGTGGGAGGTAATTGAATCATGGGTACAGGTCTTTCACGTGCTGTTCTCAAGATAGTAAGTCTCACGAGATCTGATGGTTACAAAAAGGGGAGTTTCCCTGCACACGTGTTCCTCTCTTTGCCTGCTACCATACATGTAATATGTGACTTGCTCCTCTTTGCCTCTGCCATGATTGTGAGGCTTCCCCAACCACATGGAATTGTAAGTCCAATTAAATCTCTTTTTGTAAATTGCCGAGTCTTGGGTATGTCTTTATCAACAGCATGAAAACAGGCGAATACAGTAACCTCCTAGCTGTACTAACTATATATCCTAAGAATGTTAACCAATAATACTGGTGCTACAAACTATGCTAATTAATGAACATAATAATACTAGCAATGCCAGCTGTATACTGACTACACCAACAATGCTAACCAACAATACTAATATGCTAACCAACAACATTAACTAAATAAAAAATGAAAAAATGAGAAAAACAACAAAGGAAATGGAATAAAAATGGGAAGAAAAAAGAATTTAAAAAGTGGGAAAAAAGAGTAAAGAAGGATGAGAAAAAGAACAAAGAAAGGACAAAGGCAAAGTAGAGGAAAGATAAGATAAAAGAGAAAAAAAAACACATAATGAAACAAGCTAATTGTGGTCTATGTTTGTCAGGTCACCAAAAATTAGCGTACTGGGCTGTGCACACCAAAAACTTAGGTCCAGCCAAGTGCTTATTTAGGTGTTTGTAATTCCAGAACAATGGCTTCTTATGATATCAGAGCAAGAAATGGGCCAGTCATAGCTGTGGATAATCCATAGTAGTTTTCTCACTTTTTGTCTCAATAACCTTTTTCTATTTTTTTTTTTAAGTGCTTATTTTTTAGGTGGGTTATAGAGATTGATATATCAGAAATCTGAAGTGTGCTATAACCACCTTTTAATTTTTTCTATTTTTTATAATTTTTTTTTTTTTAAAGTTGGGGTTTCACCATGATGGCCAGGCTGGTCTTGAACTCCTGACCTCAGGTGATCCACCCATCTCGGCCTCCCAAAGTGCTAGGATTACAGGCGTGAGCCACTGCGCCTAGCCAACAACCTTTTTCATTTCTAAGTTCAAAATCTGTAAATACCTTTTGGCTTTTAAACATGTCATAATGTTTACACTCAATATTCAATACCTTTTTCCTTAAACTCTGAATATTTGGTCTCAAAATGATACTACAAATTAACATCATGATACCATAAGGAAATGTTCTATTGCATAAGACACGATCGGGTACATTATTAACATCTGTAGAATGAAGAGGAGGATATCCTTTATCATAATTTCCTCAGAAGATCATCATCAGATTTCTTGTCAGAACCTTTGAGAACACAAGTTAGTAGGCTGATATATTCAGTTGTTGATGGAAAAAAACTGTCAATTATGAATTGTATATTCAGCAAAACTGAAATCCTCTCATATGCAGCAACATGGTTGAAACTGGAGGCCATTATGTGAAATGAAATTAGCCAAGCACGGAAAAACAAATATCGCATGTTCTCACTCCTATGTCAGAGCTAAAATGTAGATCTTATGAAGATAGAGCATATATTGATGGGGAAGCAGATAGAGGATGAAGGGGGACAAAAAGAATATAAATGTATTTATTACCCCAAACTGTATACTTAAAAATGATAAAGATAGTAAATTTCATGCGTATGTGTGTTTTTAACCAAAACATTCTCAGATATCTTAGCCTTTTTGTGCTACTATAACAAAATACCTTAAGACTGGATAATTTATGAAAAACAGAAGTTTGTTTCCCATAGTTCTGAAGGTTGGGAAGTCCAAGATCAAGGCTCCAGCAGATATGGTGCTTGATAAGTACTTGCTTCCAAGATGTTCCCTTGTTTCTGTGTTCTCACTTGGCAGAAGGAATGAACTTGCTTCCTTGAGTTCTTATATAAAGTCATTAATCCTGTCCATAAGGGTGGAGCTAGTATGGCCGAATCATCTCTTGAAACCTCCACCTCTTTATTTTTGATTTTTTTTGTAGAGATGGAGTCTTACTGTATTGCCCAGGCTGGTCTCAAATGACTCTCCTGCCTGGACCTCCCAAAAGTGCTGTGGTTACAGGTGTGAGCCCCACTTCTTAATCCTGTTGCATTGGGGATTAAGTTTCAAGATGAGTTTTGGAGGAACACAAACACTAAAACTACAGCACCAGATGATCAAAAGCTTAAAAGGGTCTGTTACCACTAGATCTCTCTTCATGAAAGAAGTCATAAAAGTTGAAATAAAAGGACATTAGGAAAGCAAATCTGAATGAAGACATAATCATGTCTGATAAAGGTAAATACATGAGAAATTATAAAAGTAGTACTATTTGTTTTCTACATGATTTAAGAGACTAATTTATCAAGTTATTAGTCTGTGTTTTGGACACAGCACAGAGATGTAATTTTGTAGCATTAATGGCTGAAAGGTGGTGGGGTTGCAGCTGTATAGGAGCAGTTTTTATATGTTATTGAAGTTAAACTTGGTATACATTCCCATCAGAGTAGTATAATAACTTTAGGGTGTTAAATGTCACCCCCATGGTAACCACAAAGAAAATACCTGTAGAATACACACAAAAGGAAATGTAAGAGGGATTAAAATGTTTTTCTACAAAAATCAGCTAAACACAAAGGAAGATAATAATGCAGGAAATAGGGGACAAAACAACTGCGAGGCATATATAGAAAACAAACAGCAAAACCAGAAGTTCTGCCTTATCAGTGTTTACTTTAAATGTAAATAGCTTAAACTCTGTAGTCCAAAGACAGATTGGCAGAATGGATAGAAAAGACTGCAGACTGATCCAGCATGCTGCCTATAAGAGACTCATTTTAGATCAAAGAAAAAAAATGTAACGTGAAAGGATGGAAAAAGATACTCTGTTCATATAGTAACCAAAAGAGATCAGGGTTGCTGCACTTAATATCAGACAAAATATACTTTAAATAAAAAAAGTTTACAAGAGACAGAGAAGGACATAATATAATAAAAGGTTTAATACAGCGAAAAGACACACATTTACACACCTAATAACAGACCATTCAGATATGTAAAGCATGACCGAATGGAAGGGAGAAATAGTTCTACAATAGTAGTTGGGGACTTTAATGGGTAGAAGAACCAGGCAGAAAATAAACAGGGAAATAGAATATAGTACTTGAACAATATAAGAAACCAACTAGGTCTTGCTGACTTACACAGGACATTCTACCCAACAACAATAGAATATGCGTATTCTTCTTAAGTAAACTTAGGACCTTCTCTAGGATAGACCATACATTACCCCACAAATTAAGATTCAGTTGATTTAAAAAAATACTATACCAAGTATTTTGTTTGACCAAAATGGGATGAAGTGAGAAATTAGTAACAGAGGAAAACTGGAAACTTTGTGTAAATTAAGTAACACCCTCTTCAAGAACCAGTGGGTCAAAGGAGAACTCAGAAGGGCAATTAGAAAAGAAAAAAAGGATTAGAAACAATTTAACAGAAAGAAAATACAACATTGCAAAACCTATGAGATGCCACAAAAGCAGTGTTGAAGAGGAAATTCATAGCTGTAAGTGCCTTCATTAAAAAAGGAGGAAGACCTCAAATCACCAATCTAATTTTATAAAAAAGATTGTACTCCAGCTTAGGCAACAGAGCAAGGTATCTACTTGGTTAAGGTATAAAATTGGTGATTTGAGGTCTTCTTTCTTTTTAAATGAAGGTACTTATAGCTATAAAAAAGAAGGAAGACCTCAAATCACCAATTTTATACCTTAGCAAAGTAGAAAACAACAAACCCAAAGCTAGCAGAAAGAAGGAACTAATACAGTAGAGGTAAATAAAATAGAAAAATTCAGCAAATCCAAAAGTTCTCGGAAAAGACTTAACAAAATCAACAATCTCTTACCTAGATTGGCTAGGCCGGAGATGAGAAACCCAATTCATAACCACCTTTCTTTGCTCAGTTCTTGGAACTGTACTGTTTCCGCTTATACGATGCCGTCTCCTCAGCCTTGAAAGTGATAGGATTTTATATGTAGGGAACTCTAAAAATTTCTCACACACAAAACACTTTTGGATCTGCTAAACTAATTCAGCAAAGTTATAGGATACAGAATCAACAAAAGTTCTATTTCTGTAACACAAACAACAATCTGAAAAGGAAATTAAGAAAGCAGTTATATTTACAGTATCATGGAAAAGAATAAAATAGGAATAAATTAGGTAGGAGCAAGACTTGTGTAGAAAACTACAAAACATTTCACAAAGAAAGTAAATACTTTAATAAATGGAAAGGTAACTTTTGTTCATGCATTTAAAAACTTATGATTGTTAAGATCACAGTACTCCCCAAAGTAAGAAATTCAGTGCAGTTCTTATTAAAATATCAACGATAGTTTTTGCAGAAAATAGAAAAATCCATCCTAACATTGATACAAAAAATCATGGGATCCCCAGTAGCCAAAATAATCTTGAAAACACACAACCAAGTTGGAGGTCTCACACTTACTGATTTCAAAATTTACTACAAAGCTACACCAATGAAAACAGTGTGGTAATGGCAGAGGTTCGGATTTGGACTGTTGGGGTTTTTCACCTTAGTATTCAGTATCTTTTTTTGAGATGGAGTTGTGCTCAGTCACCCAGGCTGGAGTGCAGTGGCATGATCTTGGCTCATTGCAACCTCCACCTCCCAGCTTCAAGCGATTCTCCTGCTTTAGCCTCCCAAGTAGCTGGGACTACAGGCACATGCCACCACACCCAGCTCAGTTTTGTATTTTTTAGTAGAGTTAGAGTTTCACCATATTGTCTAGGCTAGTCTTGAATCCCTGGCCTCAGGTGATCCGCCTGCCTCTGCCTCCCAAAGTGCTGGGATTACAAGTGTGAGCCACCGCACTTGGCCCAATTCCACTCTTGTGCATCCATCACCGCTGTCTATTTCCAGAACCTTTCCTCATACCAACCAGAGACTATACAAATTAACCAGTTATTCTCCATTTTTTTTCTCCCCCAGCCATACTTGATAGAACACGAGTATCAGATAAGTGCTGTTGAGAACAGTAACACAGGGTAAAGTGGAAGTGTGCTATTTTATGTAGGATGGTCGGGGAAAGCTGGCATTTGAGCCACTGATGGTGCAGGAGAGAGAACAAGTGTGATATTGAGGCCAAGTATGCTGAGCAGGTTGAAAGCAAAGCTACAAGTGCAGGAGAGGCAGAGGCATGAGATGAATGTTTTATATTTTATTTTTAATTAAAAACAATTTTTTTTTTTTGGAGACCGAGTCTTACTCTGTCGCCCAGGCTGGAGTACAATGGTGCAATCTCATCTCACTGCAACCTGTCTCCTGGGCTAAAGCTGTTTCTCCTGCCTTAGCCTCCCGAGTAATTGGGACTGCAGGTGCCCACCACCATGCCCAGCTAATTTTTGTATTTTTAGAAGAGATGTGGCTTTACCATGTTGGCTTGCTGGTCTTGAACTCCTGATGTCAAGTGATCCACCCACCTCAGTCTCCCAGAGTGCTGGGATTACAAGCATGAGCCACTGTGCCTGGCCTAAAAACAATATTAAAAAAAAAAAAATAGAGACAAGGTCTTTCTGTGTTGACTAGGCAGGTCTCTAACTCTTGGGCTTAAGCGATCTTCACACCTCAGCCTCACAAAGTGCTGGAATTACACTTGTGAGCTACTGCGTCCAGTCTATTTTATTTTATTTTTATTTTTATTTTTTAGAAAAAGAAAAGAAAGAAAAGAAACAGCAAAAGAAAGAAAAAAAAGAATGAAAGAGAAAAAGAAAGAGGACGAGAAAGAGGGAGAGAGAATGGGATTCTTGTTTTATTGCCCAGGCTAGAATGCAGTCTAAAAATGGGTATTAAAAACCTCTTTTATG
>CAUYQU010069599.1:0-27982 GCA_963574635.1 Cheracebus regulus
AAAACCTATAAAAAATGCTGTGAGGATGATTGCCTGCCCTTTCAATGTCATTCTGGAGCATGATTTAACCATGCCACCCAAGAAATATTTAACTTTCTAAGAAATATAACATTGTTTGACTTTGTTTACTTACATTCCCAAACTCTGCAGTTAGGTGTTAACTTGTAGATTTGTGTTTCATAGAGATGCAAATAATTTTATGTCCCATAGAAAAAGCTAATCTCCAAAGTTATGCTTTTATTGTTTCATTGGGGCACAAAGAGATTTGCTTCAAATACTATTCTAACATCTCTCTTTTATTTTTAAGTGCCTATAAATATCTTATTTCTATGTTTTATAATTATTACTAATTTCCTCATTAATTAATGGGTTGAATAGAATCTTTGACAAGTGCAAATTTTGTTTGCATGAGTCATGATTTTAACATTTTAGAAATTATATTTTTAAAGTAGTTTGAACTGACTAATCCATTTTGAAGTAGCATTCCGAATTATCCCCAGAATTTTGTCCACCAGTCACAAAGTTCGTTTCTCCAAGATTCAAGGGAATGGTCCTAACACAAGTCTACACTATGGTTCCCTGTTGAGGACCTCCAGTGCATCAGAATTGGAGGAGTTTATGGAAACTCAATTGCTTCAGTTACAAATTGGATCAGTGATTCTCAAAATTCATGGCGCATCATTATCTGGAAGACTTGTTAAAATAAATTTTTTTTTTTTGCCTTAGTAAACTAAATAGTTTATTTTTATTTATTTTTTTTGTTTGTTTTTTGTTTGTTTTTTTATTGCATTTTAGGTTTTGGGGTACATGTGAAGAACATACAATATTGTTACATAGGTATACACGTGGCAGTGTAATTTGTTGCCTTCCTCCCCTTCACCTATATCTGGCATTTCTCCCCATGCTATCTCCCCCCGAGGCTTTCATTCTTGTTCTGGAACATGGCAGCAGCAATCATTCTCCAGTTAGATCTAAATGATTGAATTGCAAAGTGTACTATCTTGGTGGCTAATTCATCTTCCCTCACCCCAGTACCCTCTTTTCCTAAGATCAAGCCATGTTCTTTTGTAAGGAACTGTATCCACTAACAAGTAGCTTGGAAATTTAGAGGTCCAATGCGTCTTCCAAGTCTTTATTTCCTTTCTTTCTTTTTTTTTTTTTTTGTTTTTTGAGGTGGAGTCTTACTCTGTTACCTAGGTTGGAGGGCAGTGGCATCATCTCAGCTCACTGCAACCTCTGCCTTCCAGGTTCAAGCAATTCTTCTGCCTCAGCCTCCCGAGTAGCTGAAACTACAGGCATGTGCCACCATGCTCAGCTAATTTTTGTATTTTGTTAGAGATGGGGTGTCACCACATTGGCCAGGCTGGTCTCGAACTCCGACCTTGTGATCTGCCCTCCTCAGCCTCCCAAAGTGCTGGGATTACAGATGGGAGCCACCATGCCCAGCTCTAAGTTCTTGTTTCTATTTGGTATCATGATGTCTTTTGCTGCTACCTTACTGATCTATATAGAGAGGTCTGCAAAAACGAAGGGAATCGCAGAACAATGTTATATATGGGGGAAGGCTTCAGTCGATTTTAAGTTATTCAGGAAATAGTTTTCTAGCTAATGGGTTGTCAAATTCTTTGCATCAGAAGCTTTTATCTGGTTGATAGCTTTTAGGTGAGCTCCGTACTGACCAGCAATGGAAAGGGAACGGATGCTGCAAGGACCTGCTTTAAAACCAACATCAACCTCCAGCAGTGGATCTGAGTGGTTTGATTTATGCCCATGACATAGCCAAGTCTGGAGAAAGTAAGTTCAAAAGAGGATGAAAATGTACGTAAACTAGATAATCAAGAAAAAAACCAACAGAATTCAAGCTATACATTTTCCGGATTTACTATGACTTCCGCATACACAGAAAACAAAACAAGGAAGAATTATGATCAGTTTATTTGATCAGTTAAAGAAACTGTATTTTTTCATCTAGTCAATTTTCTAATCTTTATTTTAGCAGACAATATGTGAGTAATTTCTTTTACTAATCACTTCTGCTATTTATAAAGTTTATGATAAATATTTGATGTTTTATATATTCATATATTACTTTTTGGCATTTACTAAAAATGTCACCAGTTGGCTAATGATGTCTGCCAGAAAATCTTCCATATTTTTATGACATTATTTTATAAAAAGTAAAATAGATATTTATGTGTGACTTTACCAATCAAAAGCATGATATCAAATGGGTAGATTCAGGAAATGAGTTAAGCTACTTAAGAGAGAAGATACTTATTTAATGCCAGTAATTAATTCAATATACAGAAAATGACTAAATTCCACAACTATTTACAATATTAGAATAATGTAAATTTTTACTTGTAACAGCAAAACATGTTGAATAAGAGTGATTTCAAATGTGTTTGCTTTACATACTATTTTAACTAGGAATGACTTTACCTATAAATAAAATATGACTACTGAAGGTAAAACAATATAATTATTTAAACCTATATATGAATGTTATAAAGCAATATGAGATCCATGAATAAAGTAATTTGGCTCCTTGTGGGCTTTTTAAATGATCTATAGAAACACATAAAGTAACCTAGAAAGAAAAATGTGTTTAAATTCAATTGCATTTGACAATTAAGAGAATACCTTGTTTGACAAAGTCTAGGCAGATAATTTCAGAGACAAAACTTTTCATAAAACAAAACTTAATCCTTTGCAAAAACTTTCAAAAATAAAAAGCAAGTGTTTTCTAAAACTCTACCAGGAGGATTTAACATGAAAGAACTCAACTAGGTTTCAAGATCCAGAGCTAGAAGCATCATGAATGTAATCCAGTATGGAAATTTATTACATATTTATATATGGTCTTGATTAATTTAGTTAAGGGTTTTCCCATATACATATTCTAAAATATTAAACAATTCATGTGTTCCAATCAGTGTGAATAAGCTACCAATTTTGAAAATTTGTAATCATGGTGAGACAAACTCTTATCTACTGCTAGTGGCAATACTTATTGGTGTAAACGTTTTTGAGAGTAAGCTGTCAAAACATTTAAAAAGACACAGCCATGTTCATTCCCAGTAATTCAGTAATTTCAGCTTTAAGAATACTTCCACAGGAAATGACCAAAAACCAAACAAAAATGAAAACATATCATAACAGTGTTTATTGTTCATAAAACAGAAAATAGGAAGTACTTTAAATGTGTACGAATCTGTAACTGACTTAGGAGATTACAGTATATCAATCTGAGAAACATAGCAGTCAAGTGGAAAAGAACAAATATGTTATATATCTATATAGGAAAATGTATGTGATTTATAAGTGAAAACAGCATAGTAGTAAATTCTCATGCATATGGCAAAAACTAGAATGTGATTATGTAACTATATAAACTATATATGGGGAAAAAAAGATTGAATAATGCAGTCTTTTTTTTTAAGACAGGGTCTCTGTATGACCTGGTCTGGAGTGTAGTGGCACCATCATGGCTCACTGCAGCCTGGACCTCCAGGGCTCAAGCTATTCTCCTGCCTCAGCCTCCCAAGTAGCTGAGACTCTAGACACAGGCCACCATACCTGGCTAATCTTATTTTATTTCTGCAGAGATGGGGGCTCACTATGTTGCCCAGGCTGGTCTCAAACCCTGGTTCTCAAGCGATCTACCCAGCCTCGGCCTCCCAAAGTGCTGGGACTACAGGCATGAGCCACCATGTCTGCTAGCAATGTTTATTGAATAATACAATTGTGGGTAGGAACAGGGATGACTGTTTTTACTCCAAGCATGATATAATGTTGTGGTAGGGGATGCATACTTGTCTTCTCAGATGCCTTCTGACTGCATACCACCTTCTTGCGTAGCAGAAGGTCCTGAAAGAAAATGAAACAGAGGCACAGAGAGACATAGAAGCAAGAAACAGAGAGGTGCTGCTTGCCTTTCTAAAGGTGTTCTGATTCTTTGCATGTGAGACTTGGCCTGCATGTCTACTCTTGGGGTCTGTGAAAAAAACAAAAACGAAAACAAACCTCTTATGTCATTATTATAAATTCCTTTAGTTTGTCTTAGACCAGTTCGAATTGGATTAAACCAAGAAACAAAACTAAAATAGTTTTAATATTTCTATCATGATCTTTAACTTGGTTTTTTTTGTTTGTTTTTTATTTTTGAGACGAAGTCTCACTGTGTCTCCCAGGCTGGAATGCAGTGGTGCAATCTTGGCTCACGGCAACCTCTGCCTCCCGGGTCAAAACAATTCTCCTGCCTCAGCCTGCTGAGTAGCTGGGGCTACAGGCGCCTGCCACCATGCCAGGCTAATTTTTTGTATTTTTAGTAGAGACAGGGTTTCACCATGTTAGCCAGGATGGTGTCCATCTCCTGACCTCATGATCCGTCTGCCTCAGCCTCCCAAAGTGCTGAGATTACAGGCGTAAGCACCTGGTCTTAATTTGTATTTTTAAAAAGAATCTGTATAAGAATAGTAAATATCCTATGCGAGCTAATTGCATTATAAAATATTGTCATTTCCTCTAAGGTAGAAAGTTTATGTAGTGTTTACTGATACATAATAGATGTGCATAGTTTCAAGTTACATGTGATAATGCATATAATTTGTAAAGATCAAGTCAGTATACTTGATCCATCACCTTTAGGGATAATCATCACCTTAAGTCTTTTCTTCATGCTAGAGCCATTCAAATTGGAAGTTTACTTATGGTGTAGACAGTTCCTTAAGTAACATAGCTAATGTAAGCCAATGGTATTTCTAGGTAATATAACATTGCAACTAATGTTAAACAGCATGTAAATATCATATCTTCTCTCTGCTCTTTAGGGTAGAATCATTCCACCTATACCTTTTCTCATATTCTTCTGACAATTGTATCACTTCTCTAAGAAAGGTTTCCTTGACTCAGGGTTTGTTTAGATCTTTCTGTTAGGTACATCATAGTTCCTTGACATTTGTGTAATAGCCTTTCTATATATCTGTTTCTCCCACAAACCTCTTAAGCTTCTTGAGGTCAGGGACTGTATTAGGCATTTATAACCTCATGCAGTGTCTGTCACATAGAATATGCTAAAGAATATTAGTTGAATTAATGAATCAATTAAGAGGTATTAAAACTTCTAATTGCACAATGCTAAATGTTATATAGAGTAATGGCCAATAAGCATAATGTCATGAATCTGCATACAAATTAAAGATGAACAGATAAATAAAAATATATTTCTCTATCATGAAATGTAAAACTTGCATCCTGTGATAGGCAGAATAGTGGATCCCAAAGATGTCCCCAAAACCTGTGACTAGGTGATACAGCAAAGGGGAATTGCAGATAGAATTAAGCTTGCTAGTTAGTTGATCTTTAAAAGGGGAGACATTTTGAATGATCTTGGTGGGCCCAGTTGAGTCACAAAGGCCCTTCCGTGTAAGTGGAAGAGGGATGCAGAACAGAGGATGAGGGAGCTGGCAGGACTCCCAGGACTCTGTTGGAAGTTGCTGGCTTTGAAGATGGAAGAAGCTCAAAAGCAAGGAATGTGAGCAGCATCAAGAAGCTGGAACAGGCCAAGAAACAAAGCATCCCCTAGGGCATCCTAAAGAAACTCAATTCTGCCAAAACCTCGATTTGAGCCTTGTGAGACCTGTTTTGGACTTCTTACTTTCAAAATTATGAGATAATACATTTACATAGCTTTAATCCACTAAGTTTGTGGCGATTTTCTTTTCTTTTCTTTTTCTTTTTTTTGAGCTGGAGTCTCTCTCTGTGGCCCAGGCTGGAGTGCAATGGCGCTATCTCGGCTCTCTGCAACCTCCACTTCCTGGGTTCAAGCGATCCTCCTGCCTCAGGCTCCCGAGTAGCTGGAATTACAGGCATGCACCACCATGCCTGACTAATTTCTTTTGTATTTTTAGTAGAGATGGGGTTTCACCATGTTGGCCAGGCTGGTCTCGAACTTCTGACCTCAGGTGATCCACCCGCCTCGGCCTCCCAAAGTGCTGGGATTACAGGTGTGAGCCACTGTACCCAGCCAGTTTGTGGTAATTTTCTACAAAACAATAATAAATGAATGCACATCTCCATATGGAATGGGATTAACTTTGGCTGTATATGACAGAAAACCTAAGATAACGATGGCTGAAGCAAGATGTGTGTTTATTTCTCTCTCTGTAAGAGATCTGGAGAAACGATGTCTAGGATTGGTGACAGTTTTCCTCAGTGTCAAGGACTTAGTCTCCAACAGTCTTGTTGCTCTGCCTAACTTAAGAAAATCTAGCTGGATTTCAACCTTCAGAAATAAGGAAAGGATAGCAAAGCATCTCCTTTAGAAGAACTTCCTCAGTATTGCACACACCACTTCCACTTACATCTCATTGGCCAGAACTGAGTAGCATAGTAAGTCCTAGGTACCTACAAAGAAAAAAAAGATTTTTTTTCCCTAGAGATAGGTCTTCCTCAGTTACCCAGGCTGGAGTGCAGTGGTGTGATCATGGGTCACTGTAACCTGAAACTTCTGGGCTCAAACAATCTTCCTGCCTCTGCCTTCTAAGTAGCTGAGACTACAGGCACATACCACCACATCTGGTACATTTTTTTACTTTTTGTAGAGAGGAGATCTCACTACATTGCCTAGGCTGGTCTCCAATGCCTAGTCACAAGTAATCCTCCCTTCTCAGCCTCCCAAAGTGCTGATATTATAGGCATGAGCCATTATTTCAAGTGACCATGTGATAAGAATGAATGATACTATCATTCAAAAAGAGGAAGAAACATTATTAGGGACAATTAGCTCTCTCTAACTTAATACTGTTGTATTGTGATGTTTTTAAATCTCATTGTTTTAAGTATGTAAAAGTAGACTCCCCTAAAGTTTAGATCAACTAAGGCAGAGGCATCATTTCACAAATAGTTATTGAATAATTACTATGTGATAGTATTTGCCAGATTTTGCAAGTACACACTTTAGAACATGAGTATATAACTGTTAGACAAATCATAAGATGTTTACATGACATTCAAAGTTTAGTATTGTAATTAATGGATAATAGCAGTTTCTTGGTTGATAAGAAATAAGGTTAAAAACACTTAATTTCTACACATGTATTATTCAAGGGCCTGGCAGGAAGCAGATGGCACCTTCAAAGGGCAAAGTGGGCCGGGTGCGGTGGTTCACACCTGTAATCCCAACACTTTAGAAGCCTGAGGCAGACGGATCACAAGATCAGAAGTTTGAGATCAGCCTGGTAAAACCCTGTCTCTACTAAGAATACAAAAATTAACCTGGTGTTGGGGCACACACCTGTAATCCCAGCTACTCAGGAGGCTGAGGAGGGAGAATCACTTGCTCCTGGGAGGCAGAGGTTGTAGTGAGCCAAGGTCGCACCATTGCACTCCAGCCTGGGCGACAGAGTGAGACTCTGTCGGTGAAGAGAGTTTAATGGAGAGACTATTTACAGAGGTGTGGACATGTTTTAAGGGAAGGAGTGATAAAGTGTCCAACCATTACAGCCCCTGGACCAGAAGGCACAAAGCAAAGAAGCAGTTTGTGGAACTTGGCAAGACCTTTGGTCATTGGATGAGGGTGTTTGACAGAAGCCATGGACCTTAGGTAGAGAAATGAAGCTAGAGCCTCAGCCAGGCAGTATGGAATGGAATAAATATCTTAAACACTCCCTTTCCTTCCTCTGATCATTTACTGAAGCCTCCAAATGTGATGAGATAAATTCACCTATTAAAAGAAAAATATTCTGGCTGGGTGTGGTGGCTCATGCCTGTTAATTCTAGCACTTTGGGAGGCCAAGGTGAGTGGATCTCTTGAGTCCAGAAGTTCAAGACCAGTCTGGGCAACGTGACAAAACTCCATTTCTACAAAAAATACAAAAATTAGCCTGGCATAGTGGTAGATGGCTGTAGTCCCAGCTACTCAGGAAGCTGAGGTGAGAGGATCACCTGAGCCCAGGAGGTCAAGGCTGCAGTGATCCATGATTGTGTCGCTGCACTCCAGCCTGAGTGACAGGGTGAGACCCTCTCTCAAAAATAATAAAACAAAAAAAATATATATTCTCATAATGGATGATTAAATAAAACCCATTTATTCTCTATACACAAGCAGCATACCTAATTTTTTTAAAAAAGAGGGCTTTGCATAGTGATAGAGGGGAAAATCTGTAATGAAGACCTAAAAATATACTTTTCATATATTTCAAAAGCTAAAAGCTAAAAAAAAAACAGTTCATGATAATCATGAAAGTCATTGATTAAAAATATAAATAAAAATATTAACAAACAGATCAGCACATTAAAAAATAATACATCACCAGAACCTAAAATGCAATAAAATATATATATATATAAAGAAAGAAAAAGTATGCATTAGCAGTACCAAACCTTCCAAATCAACACATTATGAAGCAAAACAAGAATCCTCCTCAGAATCATTTTATTTGACACAAATATTATAATAAGATGGAATTCCTGATATTAAATCATTTCATTAGTCCCCAGTCTATAAATTTAGAAACAATTACTCCAAAGAGTGCTTAAACAAGTTTCAAGAACTACCTTAGTTCAGAATTGCATTAAGTAAATTACCTCAATTAAACTGCCTATTAAAACATGAAAACCATGGAACATTTCAGTTCCTAACTGCATAGGTACTCCTGATTTCTTTCAGCTTCTGTGACAACATATTGTCTTAATTTTCTTCTCTTCTTTCTGAGAGCTCCTCTCAGCTTTCTTCATTGAATAACCATTTTCTATCCAGTTCTTGAATATTGGCATCTCCATGGTTCCAGCCCTAACACTCTTCTTTTATATCTAAACTTCTACTTACACACTGATGATTCCAAAATCAATACCTCTAACCCAGACTTCTTTCCTCAGATTCAGATCCATATACCATACACTACACTCTCCATGGACTATCTACTGAAAATCTCTCAATTTAAAGAGATACAGAAATCAGTGACCGAAATTAACCTCATTATCTAAACCCTTTTCTCTCTGTCACTCCCCCTCTGAATGTTCCTTCTCTGTATGCCATTTATAGTAAATGGCAACTTTCAACCAGTTGCCTAAGCTGAGAATTCCAGATGCCCCCTTCTACTTACATAAATCCTATCCAATATTCTGAATATACCCCAGGTAGCAATCAGTCACAAGTCTTTGATTTATTTCAAATACATCCCTTCCTCTGGAACCCAACTGCTGTAGCCTTAGTTAAATCCTCATAGTTTTTACCTGGCTGATATTATACCTACCTGGTCTTTAGGTGCTCCAGCTGCAGCTTTCCCATGATTAAGCTTTGTCAATGTTTCCTCATTTAATGTCTGACATTATGTACAATCTGCCTATACATTTTCACTGAAACAATTATATACCATATTTATTTCGCTACAAGAATGCAAACTTATGTACGGGAACCATATTACATCACAATAAATGTATTGAATGAATAAAAAAATAATAATACTACATCAAAATCAAGGGTGGTTTATTCAAAGAATAAAAGGATGGTTCAATGAGTAAATCTGTAACATAATTAATTCTATTAATTGATCAAAAAGAAGAATCATGTGATTAATATCCAGTATGTTGAAAGGGGATTTTGTGAAATTTTAAATGCATCTTAATTTAAGAAAAACCTTTAATGACATAAATACAGGTGAATAGTTCCTTAAACATCCATTTGTCTATTCAGTTACCGCAAAGCCAGGCTCATGCTTAGAGGGAAATACTGGAGCTTGCTTATTGAAGTCAAAAGCAGAGCAAAGATATCATTGATTACAATTTTGATTTAATATTTTTCTGGTGCTTTAGTCAATGTAATGAGATAAAGAGAATAAAAAACAAGAGGAATAAAAATTGGGAAAAGAGACACTAAATTTTACATTATTTGAAAAGAAAATATTACCTATGTGGCAAATCCAGGCAAATCAACTGAAAATCCATTATAATTAGTAAAATAATTCGGTAAAGGACTGGTACAAAATTAGTATACCAACATCAATAGTTTTCACATGCACACACACCAACAACAATGACTAGTTGGAAGAAACAATAGGAGAAAAGATCTATTGACATTAATAGCAAAAGATAAAATAACAAGGAATAAACAGGGAGTATTAAGATCAATATAAAACAAACTTGAAAACGCAACCGAGAGACAGTAAAAGAGGCTTCAACAAACAGTAGCATACCCTATCCTTGAATAGTGAAACAAGAACTTACAGGTGTTACTTCTCATTAAGTTATCCGTAAATTTAACGTGAGACCAATGCAAGTACAAACAGAAATTTCTGGGATCTGGTCAAGTTAATTCTAAAGTACATAGGAAAAAACATGTAAGTTTAAGTTTTAAAAAAGAAAGCAAAACTAAGAGTAATAAAGAGGTATCTGGCCCATTCAGATTTTAAAATATACCAGAAAGCTACAATAATAAAAAGTGAGGCACTAGAGTATGAAAAGGCTGCCAGATCAAAAGACCAGAACGGAAAGTCAAAAATAAATACAAATAGAGAAGAAATGTAGTATATAATACAGATGGCTTTCAAAATAGCAGGTAAGAAATGGATTATCCAATTAACAAAGCCAAGGGACCTAATTAGATACCTACACAAATAGATGCCTGAGTAAATAAAACTGCATCCCTACCTGTAACCACACTCCAGAATAAATACTGGGTAGATTAAAAACCTAAATATAGAAAATGAAAGCAGTAGGTAAACATGGATTTTTTTTGTTTGTTTGTTTGCTGTATGTCTTAAACGCAGGTCATGAAATAAAATACATAAATTTGACAACAGAAAAATTCCAAATAGAAACGAAAACAGAAACAAGTTTGAACAAATTGAGCAAAAATATTTGAAACTCATAATTCAAAGAGCCAATTTTCTTCATTTATGAAGAATTCCTAAAAGAAATTTTCAAAACTCCCAAAACTCAACGGAAATCAAAGGCTAAAACTGTTCTCATATTAATACAAATGACTCTTAAATTTATAGAAAGATGTTCACCCATAATAAGACATTTAAATTAAAACCACAAGGTGTCATTTCACCCATCAGATTGGCAAAGAACAGAAAGTTAGATAACACCTTGTGTTGGTGAAGATGTGAGGAAACTGGCATTCTCATACATTGCTAGTAGGAATGTAAATGTGACTCACGTCTATGTAGGGCAACATCTATCAACATTTAAGTCAAATATCCTTTCACCAGCAAATCTGAGAAATTATCCCACAGAAATATTCATGTATGTGGAAATGATGTATGTGCAAAAATATTTGTTGTACACTGTTTGCAACAACAAAAGATTAAAAAAAAAATACCTAAATACTCACTGATAGAGACTGGTTGAGTTACAATCTATCCATATAGTGGAATACTCTGTAGCTGTGAAAAAGGAGGAAGCAACTCTATTTGTGCTGACATAATTACTAAGAAATACTGTTCAATCAAAAAGCAAGTGGCCCCCGTTATTCCTTTCTGGAATTGCCTCTCATCAATTGCTTTTATTTGTTCCTTAACATCCAAGTCCTCAGAATGCATTGCTGTTCTCCAAGCATGTTATTCTCCTTCATGATTATCACCTTTCTCCCAGGAGGTTTTCTCTGACCAAAATGCTACCTTTCTCCCCACCTTCTTTTTTGGGGAATATCTAATCCTCCTTCAAACTCAGCACAATGTCACTGCCTCCAGGAAGCCTTCCCTGACCCTGCGATTTGAGATCCCCTTTTGATGCTCGTTCTGATGTCACACTCTCATAGGCTTACCACACTGTGCTGTATCTGTGTGGTTACTGACTGCCTCCACCATTTGACTGTGAGCTCCTTGAAAAAAGAAACCTCATATGCCTTATCTCTGTATGCACCAAACACAACATCAGGCCTGGGAAAGATTAGGTGCTTGGTAAATGGATAGATGGATGGATGGATGGATGGATGGATGGATGGATGGATGGATGACATAGAGAATCCACTCCCCACCCTAGCATGATCTTTTAAAAATGAAAATGGGATCACGTCATTTCCTTACATAAAAACTTCAAATGCACATAATGCACGTAAATAAAACTCAAACTCCTAAAAGAGAAAAAAGAAAGCAAAGGTAAGAATGGTGTGTTTAGGATGATGTCATTTGCAGTCTTGAGGGAAAGAACAAACATAACACAGGGTTCCCACCATACACCCATGTACCTCTTGATTTCTGAAATATATGTATATAAGTACAATAATATCTTATTCTTTTTTGTATTTCCAAAATATTCTAAAATGAGCATGTGCTTCTTGCTGTAATATATGTTGTAATCATTTAAAGAAAACCTCAAAAATAAAGGACCTTTATTTACTGTGTAGTCTTTGGAGTTAGTTATTTTAAAGCTATGTTTCTTTTTCTCTCACTTTGGTGTTCCAAATGAACAGTTTGAAAAATGGCAAACCTCACTGCCTTTTTAAAAAATGCACAATTGTTTTCTTTGCTTGGATCTAATAATCACTAATTTTTTTTCCTATTTTAACATTTAGGATTTATGTCAGTGGCTCTTAATCTTTAGTGTGCCGGAAATCACACCAAGGAGGTTGTTAAAATGCAGATTCTCAGGATTCTATCCCCAGACACTCTGAGGCAGGGGGGTCCCGGAATCTGCATTTTAACATTACTACAGGAGATTCCTATGCAGGTAGGTGGTCTATAGACCATACTTTTCAAAAGGTTCATCTAAGACTTAAGGAAAAATTATTTTTCACATTGAAGTGAAAATCTATATATACTATATAATTTAGGATTGAAAATGAGTCTCTCTCTCTCTCTCTCTCTCACACACACACACACAGACACACACACCTTTATAAACATCCACATTATGTCCTGTACTTATAATGTGGTTCTTTGTGCACTCATATTCTCTCTCAGCGTTTTGAGGATGAGATGCAAGTCTTTATGTAGCCCAGTGCTCCAAAGTTGTGAGATAAAAGTATGTATGATTGAAATCAAAGCATATGGTTCAAATGTTACCTTTTTGGGCTTAGGGAGTTAGTTTTCTCTGCCAACTAGGTAGATCCTCGTCATTCCACCCCTTCCTCCCTCAAAGCTCAGATGTGTGCAAGTGACTGCAGTACTACCTGCTAAGTCTAGAGAGGGGCTGCTGTCTTATTTTGAAATACATATCTAAATCACTTCCGTTAGCTTTCTATGCTTTCCCCGGGATCTCTGATGAGCCATTTTGTCTGTGAATTTTAAACTGAAAGGAACGCCCGAAAAGGCAGCACAAGTGGTTGAGATAAACATTCCAGAGGGTTGTCCACATTACATCAATTTTCAAGTGTGATGCGAAGGGATCCATGAGGTATAGTGGCAGCTCTACACCACCGCCTAGTGGCAACATGCTCCATGACATCCCAACCCTATACAGGAGCGTGTGTGTGTGTGTGTGTGTGTGTGTGTGTGTGTGTGTGTGTGTGTGTGTGTGTGTGTGTGTGTGTGTGTGTCCCCAGCAATGCCAAACCCAGTGCACCCTACAAATATTTTCTAGTGTGAGTGGCAGGAACTGAAAACACAGAGTTTGAATGTTGCTTTCTTCTTCCCACCTGAGGATCACTGGTTCTCTCCATTATGTAACTTAACTAACATTTCGTAGCACAGAGCTTTTTGACTGATGCACAGATCAGTCAAAAGGCGAATGTAGAAGACCTCCTATACTCAAAGCGTAATTGTAATAGCATGAAATACAAATGCCTACGTCATCCCTGGCAAAACTCCAAAGCTTTTGAAAAAGGTTTTTGCACCCATTCACCCCAACGCAAACCTGGAAAACTCAGAATGGGTCAGGGCTAGCTTGAGAACTTCCTAGGAAGTGCCCAAAGTCTTCTTCTTGAGGGGTTTGCTAGAAACAAACCATCTTTAGTTGGAAATAAATGGTGGCCCTACCCAAGGCTGGGGGTGTGGAACACACTTGATAGCATTTTAGGATCTTTTCCAGCCCTGTAAGTAGAGGCTCATTTAGTAGTCCCTATGAATAGGCAAGATGGAATAATGTGAATAAAAGCAATAACAAAGGTACTCGTTAGACTTGGACAGAAATAACTTCACTCCTGCATAAAGCTATCACAGGGATTGCATCTATCTGTGGGATTTCAAGTTCCCTGATGACAGAAGAAGGCTTTAACGGAAGCTGCATGCTGGGTTAATGGTCAGGCCCAGAAGTTCTGAGATCAATATGACTTAAATTCAGAAAATCAAGGCTATACCTAAAGCCTAATGGTCTGACAAGAAGAGCAAATACTGTTCTTTCTTCTTCTCCTTGCCAGGCCTTTGATTCACACCCCACTTTTCCTAGGAGTTAATGCCATCGTTACATGCAACCATTGGGAAGAGACGAGTAATGAGAGGTGATAAGTTGTTCACAGAAAATCCCACGAAAGAGGGGCTTGAGCCAATCTGGGCTCCACCTCATCAGCAGCTGCATTTCAAAGGTCACCACTGAGGTCCCCCGGCAAATCGAGTCTCCTGTGTGTTCAAGAGAAGTCTTTGCCCTACGGAGATTACTGATTGCATCAGACCTCCCTAATTCAGAGTTATGGGAATTTTGTTTTAGGCGAAGTTTGAAACATACATACATATACATATATATATATATATATATATATATATATATATGTATTTTTTTTTGTTTTTGAGATGAGTCTCACTCTCTCAGTCACCCAGGCTGGAGTGTAGTGGCATGATCTTGGCTCAGTGCAGCCTCCACCTCCAGGGTTCAAACGATTCTCCTGCCTCAGCCTCCTGAGTAGCTGGGACTACAGACACACACCACCACGCCCAGCCAATTTTTTGTATTTTTAGTAGCGATGGGGTTTTACCATATTGGCCAGGATGGTCTTGATCTCTTGACTTCGTGATCCACCTGCCTCGGCCTCCTAAAGTGCTGGGATGAATTATACATTTTAAAAATACAGAATAGTTCTTTCTACAACAACGCTTACAGCCCTGAGCATTGCAATAAAACTTTGATAAGGGAGATTACTCCCTCATATTGGGCTTTTTGAAATGGAAAAGATGGGAGAAAAGACTTGTTTGTGAGCTAGAAGGGACCTTCTGCATGACCCAATGGCTCTGAGGAACAGACTCCCATTGGGCAAAGGGCTGTGAGGAAGAGCAACACATATCAGAAGAATTTTCAGCAAGGGCTGAAACACAAGGTTAGTTGGCCACAAAATGGAATTAATGAGAACATCCCCAACCCATTGGGAGTTTGCCTAATTTTAATGAACCCAAACATTGTACCGGAAGAGGAAGGAACATTAAAATCATGCCTGATGATCACTATTTACAGCGTGTCTCACCAGAAGCCCACAGGTGAAGAGACTTCTTACCCCAAAGCCCTTAGAAAATAAGAAACAAACTAAGCAGGCAATAGGTCTGGAGTTACACATCTAGCCCAATAATTATTGCTGAACTGGTCATGAATAACCGCGTGTGAAATCTCCGATACTTGTGAAATCCCTCCCTACCCCGCACTTAGGCTCCTGTCTCTTCTTGCCTTCCTTTACTGAGTGGTGGCAGAATAACAGGAGAGTGGACGATGGTAATGGGCAATGGAGAGGGACCTATTTCTGAAGACGAGATGTTTTAAAGATATTTTATTTTTTAATACAAGTAATGATTGGAAAAGCAAGAATTAAAACAGGAAGAAAAAAAAAAGCCTTTCAACCTCAACTTTCCAGAGGAAAAAAAATACTGTAAATATTAAAAGACTTAAAGAGAACATTTACTATATAGCCTTGTGGTACCTAACCATCACTTTAGACAGCTGGATGTTTTAAGCAATCTCCCCAGTGCCTTTCTAGTGCTCTAAAATCATCTCCCAAACAGATGAGAAATGAGACAAACAGGGCTCCCTTCTTGAGTACACAATTTTTATACATTGCGTCGGACCCACACTGAATGTCCCTGGCCAAGCGCCGGGGTGGGGAGGAATTTCACAAGTATTGGAGATTTCACTTATGGTTATTCATGACCAGTTCAGCAAGAATGTCTTAGAGTTTCACCAAAACTAAAGAGAAATTCAGAGATAAATGGCAGCAGCAGATCAGGGAAAGAATGTAGAACTATGCAGCCACAGAGTCAATCTGCAAGCTGCCCTTAGTCCTATGCACCTGAAATCAAATCCGTGGCTAAGCAAGAGGAAGACCATGTCCGAAGTTAACTGCGTGATGGCACGGCTGGATCCTATCTTCCCTCTGGGGGTCTAAACTGTAACTGGCTCCAACTGCTCTGCAGTCTAGATGCCCTGGATGGCTTCGCAGCCTGGGTTGGACAAAGAGCAGGCACTCTTGTCTCCCTCCCACTTCTCTTCATGGCCTCGTGTCCCAACGCACATCCAGTAGGATAAAGACAGGACAAAATACGCCAGGCCAAGTTCCAGTTCTACATACAGTCTCAGCAGGACCAACCAGAGAAGAACCTTCAAGAAGGTGATATTGGTAAGAAAAGACTGGACTTAGCAGAGGGCCATGGCAGAGGAATGGCCATATTCTGTGGTGGCTATGATGTGCTGTGCCCAGGCTGAGCCGCTTGCTAGGATACACAAACAAAAGTAAGAATAAAGGATAACAGGGCTGAGAGAATCAAAACCCACCTGAAAAAGCAGTTCCCATTGCTCTGAGGAGGCTGCTGGCTCATTGATTTCTATTTTCTTGCCCTACTCTCCAAAACAGTCATCTCCAAAGAGCTTATGTGCCCTGCTCTAACTGAATCAAAGCTGATTAGCGCTTAGTGAGATGTGACCTAATAAAAGCCCTAAGGTATTCATACGGACTCTTAACGGTGGGAGTCATTTCTTCAGATTAGTCTATTGCTAACAAGAGCTCATTTGTACCCAATACAGAAACTCCTGAATAACTGATAACACAACAGTCATGACAGATGCTTCAAATACAGAGTCAACACACTTTTTGTTGATTTGATCAGATGACCTGAAACATTATAAGTGACATGATTCTAAAATTGAGACAGGAAACAAAAATCCTTTTCACATTAAAAAGGAAATCCCTGTTACAGCCATTACTGGACTCTCTTACCTTCCCATCCCCCATGACCAGCATACACAGGTCCTTGTCACACACCCAAGGCCCATCTAGTGTCTCCTAAATAGACTCCCTGCCTCCTATCTCTTCCCTCCCTAAGTCATCCTATGTACAACTACTAAATGAATTTTCTAAAACACCCATCACCATTCTACCCATAAATCTTAAGACTTTCATTGGCTAGAGGTGAAAATCCAAACTCCTTGGGCTGGAACCGAAGGCTCTTCATTTATTCAACAGATTAAAATGTCAGTACATAGGCCCCTGTGCCAGATGCTAGTGGCAGATACAGGTATTTAGGTAGCTATAAGAAGCTCCAAGTCCAATCCACTGTTTTCCCAACTCTTTTGAGCATGACCCACAGGAAATATATTTTGGACTGCAACCCAGCATTCATACATGCAACACTTACCTTCCCCGAGAAGCTCTCTCAGATACTCTATCCTATCCTATTCTATTTTTAAAACAATTTTAGGCTGGGTGCAGTGGCTTACACTTGTAATCCCAGTACTTTGGGAGGCTGAGGTAGGCAGATCTCAAGGTCAGGAGTTTGAGACCAGCTTGGCCAACATGGTGAAACCCTTCTCTACTAAAATTCAAAAATTAGCTGGGCGTCGTGGGCATGTGCCTGTGATCCCAGCTACTTGGGAGGCTGAGATAGGAGAATTGCTTGAACCTGGGAGGTAGAGATGGCAGTGAGCTGAGATTAGAGATTGCGCCACTGTACTCCAGCCTGGGCGACAGAGCAAGACTCGTCTTAAAAAAAATAAAACAAACAAAACAAAACATACCATTTTTAATGGGGGACAAGATCCTCTATATTGATTTCACTATTCACTAAAGAGCCACAATGGCCTAAGAAATTCCATGTACAACACAATTCACAATCTTTTGCTCCATAAATGATCCTTCTACTGAAGCTTAATTGGTCTTATTACCCACAGATATTCTCAGACCCATCTCAGGCCTAGAATTTTGCCTCCACCTCCTCTCTTTCTCAACTCCTTGCCTTCCTTTTGGGCAAGTGCAGTTCATGGACTGAGTCAGTCCTAACATCCCTGGCCATCAGAGGAGGTTCCTCCTCTGCATCCCCCACCACTAACTAGCTCTCCTGCCCTTTGAGCACCAAACTATTCAGCACTGAAGGGTCTCTTTTAATATAGGTCATGTGTGATGCTAGATTGCTTATTAAGCACCAGGAGGCCACGTGTTTCCGTAACTAAACACAGCATCCCACACTTAGGTTCTCAATACATAGTAGAACTTTTAGTTCATTTCTTCAGTTACATCCCCTATTCTTCACGTGAAAATTTAAAAAGGGATCACAAATATCAGTCATTTGACTTACGATGCTTCAGAAGTTCTATTTTGCCAGAATCTTCTTTTTTAGCATCAATGTTGTAATTGTTATCTTTCAGTTAGACTGGAAAGTCTGATTGGTCTTATTACCCCACAGATATTGTCAGACCCATCTCAGGCCTAGAATTTTTGCCTCCACCTCCTCTCTTGGAGGGGCCCTTCTATCATCAGCCACATCCCCAATCCATAACACTCATTAAAGAAAGAAATGATTGGACCTGCATGCACAGTACTTCTTGCCCAAGAAGAACATATCTGGACAGTGTCTTGGGAGAGTGGAGTAGCATGAGATGATGGGGGCTGAGGAGGGAGGGTGCGAGGGCAGGAGCCGGACCAAGTAGGGCCAGGCAATTTAGGAGACCAGAGAGACCAATGGGTGAAACAGGAGGATTTTATTTATATGCAGCAGCTGTTTTTGGATGCAAATCCACTGACAGCATTTTGGTGAGTCAGCTAGGAGTGGAGAAGACAGGTTTACTGTCTCCTTTGCCTGCAGGTCTGGGGCCATGAGCTAGGGGAAATCTGTGGCCACTGGGACAACTTGTGCCTGAGGAGGGAGCAGCTCTCCCATGACCCAATGTCCCTCCCTGACGGTGCAACGGAACCTAAGGGGCTACAGAGGATTATAGGAGCAGCCGCTTTCTTCAGAACCACGGTAAGGTGTTGGGGCCCAGGGCAGGACCTGTCTGGTGAGGACGGAAGGGGAGTCTGATCACCTCCCGGGTGCAACTACTGATTCAACCCAGAGGGGCCAGGGCGGTGAGAGGGAACTATAGATAGAACTCTAGATAGAGAACTATAGATAGATAGAGAACTATAGATAGAGAAATAGAATGGCCTTCTTTTGGTGTTGGTTGGCTGGCCGTGTATTTAAGGTGGTGGCAGGGTCGGAGGACAGCCAGGGCATCTGGACCAATTCCCTTGTAGTAACTCATGGCTGAATATAATTCTAACCTGCCTGCATGGCTGCAGCCCTGTTTGGCCACTTATTGCAAAACACTCCTAGCTCCAGCCCAGCCCAGCATGAAAGAAAGATCAGCTCTGCAGGAGTTTCAGAGACAAAGGAAAAGCCACAGGGGAAACAGGGAAAACCGGTGTTTCAGGAATCCCCAGAGGAGATAGAAGTCCCCTGCCCTTTACACCAATTTACCCTCCTTTACCAAGGCCAGCCCCTGAGCAGCTGGGCTCACACCCCAGTCTACACCCCCCCAGAGAGGAATCTGAGCCCCTGCCTGGGGAAGCTAGAGAGGAAAGTCAAGGTCATCGAGCTGGCGCTGCCTAGGACTAAGGAGGCAAGGAGAGCAGCGCCCAGTCCACCGCCTTTGCCGCCTAAGACTAGGGGATAGGACACAGACAAGCCCCCATGCAGGGGGAGACAGAAGAGCCAAGACCCCCCAGTAGCAGGACCAGGAAAGGGGACAGGGTGCGCTGGCCAAGACGGCCCCAGAGAAACCCGGGTGAGGGCCCCCCTTGAGGCACCCGGGGTGGAGCCTGCAAGAACTACTGTCTGCAACCAAGGAGGGCTCCACCAGCCGCCCCCAGGGGCGGGGCCAAAGAAGAACAGGTGTCAGGCGCAGCGAGGCTGGGCCCCTCTGGCGGCGCCGGGGCCAGAGCCAGGCCGGGCGCCTGTGGAGGCTGAAAACAGGCCGCAGACTGAGCTGACTGAGTGTAGAGCAGCGGGGCAGGGATGCCCTCGGACCCGCGCCCCCCAACCCCGTGCGGCGCCGCCCACTCGCACCCGGCTAGAGGCTAGCCATGGCGGGGCTCCCGGCTGCAAGGGGGGCCGGGACAGCCTGGCTGAGCAGCGGTTGCAGCTTCAGTACAACTGGCCCAGCGCTGCGCACTGGGAACCTCGCGGTGCGGGCAGGCGTGGCACCCCCTGCCTGGCGGCCTGTGTCCCGAGGAGACCGGCAGCATGAGCAGCGTACAGCAGCCTAGGGCAAGCCCTGCTCTGGCCAGCAAAATGTTAAAACAAAAAAAGGAAAATCAGGAAGGAGAGAGAGAGAGAAAGAAATTTACGAAAGAGACCCTGTGAGTCAGGCAATAAAAGATTTAGACGGAAATTACTAAAGTTAGGTTTTGCAGGCATGAATGCCGCCCAGCTTTTAGATGTGGCCACCAGGGTGTAGGTTAATCGTGACCAAGAGGCACAAAGGGAAGCTAATTGGAGACTTAAAAGGAAAGCCAATCTACTAGTGGGGCTCTCCCGGAAAGGGGGGCTAATGTACTAAGAGGACGTGGACGTGGAAAGGGCCAAGTTAGGCTAAGGTCCAAAAGTTAAGACTAGAGAAGAATCAGTGTGAAGAAAGGACACTGAAAAAATGAATGCCCTGAGGGCAAGGAGGAAAATGGCAGAGACTGTGAGACTGGAAAACTGCCAGTCAGAGGCTATCACGCCTCAAGAAAGTCAGAAACTGACCTGATCAGGCTGGCAGGGCCAGCTGAGGGACTTTATGGTAGATACCAGAGCTGAACACTCGGTAATAAGCCCATAGAGCCATTTTCCAAAGAACACACGACTGTTGTCAGGTGTGTCAGGGATCCCAGAAAAGAGGCCGTTTTGTAAGCCAAAGAGGTGTGTTATCAGATGATGATAACATAAATTCCAACATAAATTCGTACCTCCCAAACTGTCCAGTGCCCCTACTGGGGAGACAACTGCTCCAAAAGTTACAAGCCCAAATTACCTTAGGAGATATGACTTTAAGCCTAACTCAGCCGAAAGCTATGATGTTAACACTTACCATCCCACAGACTAAGTGGAGACAATACACAAAGAAAGTACAGGCACCATTGCAGCCTAGTATGCTGAAGGAGGTGAAATTATCAGCCAGGCTAATTGATGGAATTCCTGGAGTATGGGCTAAAGACAGTCCACTTGGGCTGACTGTAAATCAGGCACTAGTAGCAGTGAAGTTAAAACCAGGAGCCCCCCTTCATGACTGTGTGGAAACAGTAGACTAGGTATTCTCAAGCCAGGAAGACCTTACAGACCCTGAGAGACCTAGATGTTAAATACTTTACAGATAGGAGCAGTTTTTGTGCTAGGAGTCCACTGGGCTAGGTATGCGGTGGTAATATTGGACTCAGCAATGGGGGCTCAGCCTCTGCCCACTGGAATGTTGGCTCAGAAGACAGAGCTGATAGCCTTAACAAGAGCTCTTTTGCTGGCAAAAGACAAAAAGTTTAACATTTATACTGACCCTAAGTATGCCTTTGCCCATTGCATATTCGCGGAGCTATATATAAGGAGAGAGGAAATTTAACTGCTGGAGGAAAAGAAATAAAAGTACAAGGAAGAAATTCTACAGCTCTTAGATGCTGTATAGCTCCAAAAAAAAAAAAAAAATGTTGCTGTTATGCATTGCAAAGGGCACCAAAAGGCAGGGACACCAGAGGCCAAAGAAAACAGGGAAGCAAGACAGGCAGCAATGATCACACTCAACTTTAGAAGAAAAGCCTTAGCTATGCCCCTCCTCCCAGAACCTCCTCTCCAGGAAGCTCAAGCTCCATGTGACTTTCCGAATGAAAAGGCCTGGTTTGCCCAAGAAACTGGAAAATATATTGGAGGATGCTGGAAATTATCCACTGGGAAATTAGCCATTCCTGAGGTGGTGGCTCCTAGATTTGTAAAGCAGTTTCACCAAGGAACTCACATGGGAAAAACAGCACTAGAAACGCTACTAAGGCGTCATTTCTACGTGCCCCGGCTTACTGCCATCACCCAAGCCATTTGTGAACAGTGTCTAACTTGTGCTCAGAACAACCCGCGGCAAGAGCCCACTTGGCTTCCCTGGGAATTCAAGAAATAGGAGCCATGCCCTGTGAAAACTTGCTTATGGACTTCACCGAAATGCCCCGGGCAGGGGCTATCGGTACCATGCTGGTGCTGGTTTGCACCTTCTCGGAATGGGTTGAGACTTTCCCCACCTGAACAGAAAAAGCATGAGAAGTGACTAAAGTACTGTTGGGAGACTTTATTTCCAGATTCAGACTGCCCCTAACTCTAGGGTCAAACTGTGGACCGGCATTTGTAGCCGAGATAGTACAGGAACACTGTCACTAAAAGTAAAGTGGAAGCTGCACACTGCCTACCGGCCACAGAGCTCAAGAAAAGTGGAGTGAATGAACCGGACACTCAAGCAGCTGCTGAAGAAATATTGCCAAGAAACTTATCTATGGTGGGATCAGGTCTTGCTCATGGTCTTCTTCCAAGTCAGATGCACCCCCACTAAGCAAACTGGGTATCTGCCCTATGAAATCTTGTTTGGCCAGCCACCCCCAAGCATAAGTCAGATTAAAGGTGATCTCCGGGAGCTAGGGGAACTAGCCTTAAGGAGGCAGATACAGACTTTAAGGACAGCCATGCAGCCTCTATGGTTGGGTACAGGAAGAAATGCCCATAAGCCTAGCTGACCCAATACACTCTTTTAAACCTGGGAACTCTGGGTTAAAAAGTGGAATCCATCTACCCTGGAAGCCATATGGGTTGGGCCTCATACTGTAATCTTGCCCACTCCCACTGTTGTTAGTGTTGCAGGAATTGTGCCTTGGATCCACCACAGTCAGCTGAAGCCAGTGGCCCAGGTCAAGTGGACCTGCCAGCAGGACCCAGACCACCGAAGATGGCTGATCCAGTGACAAGACCAAGCTGCTGACAGAGACAACAGCCCTGCTTTGGTCACTCCGGAAGTTGACCAGTCTATGCACGGCTGAAGCTTGAGGAAGCAACCACCCTTCTTGAGTCACTCTGGAAGCTGACTAGTCTACGCACAGCTGAAGCTTGGATTAACATCAGGAAAGTAAATGTGGTTAAAAATCTTAAGTCTAGTCATTTTCCTTGTGCTATTAGCTGTTTTATTATTAGTTTGTCGCTATGTTTAACCCCCTCCTCCAGGAAAGGACCTCTTTTGTCCCTGGTGGGTGTAAAGATGCTACTTTTTATTTTGCTCTTACTCCTCCCCATTAAGGCAGTCCCTTTATTTGTACCAAAGGACAGCAGGAAGCACAATAACCAGGACTGTGTTATACCACACTTACTATGAGTGTACAGGAACCCGCTTAGGAACTTGCACCCACTATCTCACAACCTATTCAGTTTGTAACCCAGGAAGTGGCCAGTCTTATGTGTTATAGCCCTAGGCTTTTATTTTATAAAGTCTCATTTAAGCTATGTATCAGGTCAGAAGAAGGAAAAGAAGAGGACCTTCTGACGTGAACTAAGAAGGTCTCTCTCTCCTACAAAAGGCCTATTTATATAGGTCAAAAAACTCGGACTTGTCCAGCCCAACAATTCCAAGTTTTTGAGTCATTTTACGAGCCTATCAAGCAGCAGTTGCCTAAGCCCTCCCCTTTAACTAAAAACCTGTTTGCTCAGCTAGCAGAAAACACTGCTGGCGGCCTAGGCATTTCCTCATGCTATGTTTGTGAGGGAACCAACATAGGAAACCAGTGGCCATAAGAGGCAAAGGAATTAGTGCCAAAAGATAACTTCACTTTAACTGTCTCATCCCTTGAACCTATGCTTGCAGGTCAAAACATTTGGCTTTTAAAACCTCTGTAATCAGGAGGTTCTGCATTGCTTGCTGAGGAAAAGCCTTCACAAACCCAGTGGGAAAATTAACTTGCCTGGAACAATAATATTACCATAAAACAGTAGGGAAAATTTTATGGTGGGGTGGGAAAAATAACTCTGTACCATTTTTACGCAAATTCATTCTCTCGTTTCCCTTCTTTAAGCAACGATTGGCACCAACACGAAACTCCAAATACCTGGCAAGCACCTTCTGGTATTTATTGAATCTATGGACCCCAGGCGTATCAGCAGTTGCTGGCCAAATGGACAGGGGCCTGTGTACTAGGGACAATCAGGCTGTCTTTACTTCTAATCCCACTGAGGCAAGGAGAAGCCTTACGGTACCCCGTCTACAATAAAACTAAAAGGAAAAATAAATGGTGTAACCGTAGGAGACTGGAAAGACAGTAAGTGGCCCCCTAAGAGAATAATTCAATATTATGGCCCAGCCACCTGGGCAGAAAATGAGGGGATACCTATTTGTATGCTCAATAGTATCATAAGGTTACAGACAGTACTCAAAATCATTGCTAATGACACAGCAGGAGCCTTAAATCTGCTTGCCCACCAAACCACAAAAATGAAAAATGCCATCAAAATAGACTAGCCTTCAATTACCTCCTAGCCCAAGGAAGGAGTCTGTGAAAAGTTCAACCTAAACAATTGTTGCCTAGAGACTGATGACAATGGAAAAGTCATTGAAAATATAACTGCAAAAATCCAGAAATTGGCTCTTGGTCCAGTCCAGACCTGGAAAGGATGGTCTCCAAACTCCCTTTTTGGAGACTGGTTTTCATCTCTTCAAGGATTTAAAGCCTTAGTAGTAGTTCTAGGCATACTAGAAACCTGTCTTACACTCCCATATCTCTTACCTCTCCTTGTTAGAAATGTCCAGTCAACTACGGAAGCTCTAATAACCAGGGAAACTACTGCTCAACTAATCACTTTAATCAGGTATCAACCCCTGCCAAATAAAGAATTAAATAATGGTGATGTTTTCTATTAAATTTCATTTATACAAAAGCATCAAACGGGGGAAAAATAATGTGGGAAAGGGAAGCAGAAATTAGATTTTTCTTCTATAAGCAAACTTCCTTGTCCTTCCCTCTCCCGTGGAACTGAATCCTGCTTTGCAAGTTTCATAAGTTTATGAATACTTGTATTCTTGTAAGTTTCTGTAACACAGCAAAGGTCATGAGAAATGCCTAAGTAGGCTGGACTCCAGCCATCTAGGTGCTGTAGCAGAAGGTAATAGATAATGCCCGTGCTAGGGTCCTTGAGCTTTATAGATAACAAGCATCTGTGCTGCATAGCGAAAGTCATAGGTAAGCCTGAGTTGTGTGCCTGTCATTGCTTAACAAACTGTCTTTGTTCTGCACCTGCAAACCTGTTTTTATGCCACTGTGTACTTCATGTATAAAAGGTCAAGCCCTGTCTTTGTTCGGCACTCAGTTTTCCAATGCAAATCCACTGAGCCAGTGCACATAAATAAAATCCTCCTGTTTCACCCATTGGTCTCTCTGGTTTCCTGAATTTCTGCAACAGTCTAAGAAGGGAACTAACAATCCAGCTTACATTTAACACTACTCTGGTTGTCATCTGGAGCAGAGGTTTCCGCACGCCCAGACCAATACCATCCCTGGCCCGTTAGGAACCCAGCGGCACAGCAGAAGCAAGCATTACCACCTGAGCTCTGCCTCCTATCAGATCAGCAGCTTCTATCCAGTACAGGATGAGGCAGCCACAGCCTCAGTGGTTCATCTGTAGTTGCTCCAAATGACATCCTTTAATTATCTTGATGGCCAAACACTATTCCTTTGTGTATATATATATTAGAGTTTCTTAATTCCTTTATCTGAGGATGGGGAGGAGATAAACTTTTTTTGGAGTCCACATGCCTGAGACCATCCAGTGTGGGACCTTCTCCACCAGCCTCATTTTCATGGACCTCATGTCCTATGGGTTTCTCCATGTGGCTGTGCATGCCAGCATTTCCTGAAGCTACAGCTGAAACATATTCCATTGTGTATCTGTGTAACAGTTTATCCTGTCAGCTGTGAAAGATGACTGCTTTACATTTTGCCTGCACCAATGGCCATGTGGACGTGATCATTCTCCTGCTGAACAGAAAATGCCACATTGACATTCGTGACAAAAAATGAGATGCCTCTGATGAAGGCTGTACATTGCCAGAAAGAGATTTGTGCCATCATTCTGCTGGAACATGGATGTCTATGGCAACACTACTTTCTAATATGCTGTGTATAATAAGAGTACTTTCCTTGTAGAAAAACTGCTTTCACACCCTGTGAATATTGAAGTGCTAAATAAGGATGAACACACACCACTTTTCCTTCCTGCAGTTTGCAAAAGATAGCAAATGCTGAAATTTTTAGTGAAGAAACAAGCAAGTATACATGCTATTGATAGGTTGGGAAGAATAGCCCTCATGCCTGCTGCACATTATGGCTCGTAAGGCATAGGCAGCATTCTTCAACAAAATTTTACTGCCTTTACTCAAGATACATATGGACAGACTGCAGAAGATTATGCTATTTCTGGTGTTTTGACAACATTCAGCAACAAATTTTGCAACATAAAAAAAAAAGATACTTGAAAATGGTCTTCAAAGTGACAATCCAGAAACCTCTAAGAATGGAAGTTTGAAAAAAGGTGGAGCAAGTGCAGAGAAGATTCAGGGAGTTCTGACGAATGTGCAGTATTTTCAAAGAACTGTGCTGATTCATGCCGTAAACTAGATGAAGACTTGACTTTCACCACCAAACAGTATATCTCTGAGAGTACTTCAGAGTTTTTACTTGGATGTTTGTATAAAAAAATAACAAAAATATGGTAAAAGTGTAACTGGGTTTTTTCTTGGGTGCTGGTGAGGCACAGCTATGGGTTCTTGCCCTCCAACCTCTTAAAGAATAAGCAGTGGGGCCACACTGTAGTTTCACTGTATGCTCGTAAAAGTAAATATTGGACCCAAGATGTGTTGCAGAAAGGTGATTTTATTTAGGTAGACAAAGAGAAGGAAAGGAGGAGAAGAGAAAGGCTTCCACGAAGAGTGTGGAAGGGGATTCCAGAGGGGAAATTCCGGAGGGGGCTCCCACCATGTGGGAGGGGATTCCAGAGGGTTGGAAATCCAGTATGGGTGAAGGAGCAGGGAAATTTATCCTGGGAGAAATTCCCACCTTCCCAAGTTCCCCTGGCCAATGAAAGGAGTTCCTTTAAACTTCTGCTGGGGTGATTGACTTTTAATTTCTTCCCGTGCCCTCAAAATTCAAACATAAACCATTGAATCTCCTGGATGGAGAGAGATAGGAGGGGGACATGGCACTGGGAAATTCTTGCCCTTATGCCCTTAAAACTACAGCCCCTTATGGACCCAGAAAGAGAACACATTCCCTCATTCCCCCTCTGAACAGGAAAGCCCAACTTCTGTTGGAACACGGGCGTCGATCATTCTTTAACTACTTCCTGCTGAAATGGGGTGTAGAAGGGGCCCTGCAGTTGAGGTTTCCTCCAGAGGGGAGTCTTTCAGGGGTGCAGGTTGATTTAGAGGTCCGTGATAGAGCTCACGAGTCAAGGACATCCAGGGTTCCAGCAGCAGGATTAATTGTGACCTTATGGTTCTATAAGAAATGAATATGACCAGGTGGTTAAAGATGAGAGGCCCAGAGTTCTAAATAAGCCTGGGAGAGGACAGAGCCAGGTTCTTGTAGGTCTCTAGCCCTGTTTTTGATTGATTCCTGAGTTTTATGTTTAAAATAACACTTAACTGGTTTACAAAATACCAGCATTTTCCCTAGAAAGAAACAAGTTCCCCTCCTCTCTGTTGTTAGCAGATTCAGGGCTCTTTTGTTTTTAAAGCTATGGCAGCTAAAGAGTTAAGCTGGTTTGCAGAGAGAGCTGCCTTTATGCAGAGAGAATTAGCAATCTTTCTTTGTTATTACTTAACTTCT